>JAGFPH010000066.1:630808-688301 GCA_018207615.1 Philaenus spumarius
ATTTTTGGACATTAGGCTATTTAGGGTATTTATTAATGAATATTTTAGACTATTTTTTAGTTAATTTATTTACAAACATTTTACATTTTAGGTTATTATTAAGTTATTTTTTTTTTTAATTTCAAGCTATTATTTAGATTATTTATTAACGAATAGTTTATACTAATCTTTAATTAAATTATTTACAAACATTTTAGGTTATTATTGTTTACGAAAATGTTAAGCTATTGTTTAGTTATTTTAAAACATTTAAGGCTATAATATTGTGGCTTGAATTTAATTAAATCTGTAGATTGGGATTACAGTCGTAGCCATTTAAATAGGCTAATTAATTTATTATGTTGGATTTTTAAAGTGATTGTCAAAGACAGTTCTGTATGAATTAATTTGTGTTTGTTAGTAGCTACTAAGTGTGTATGTAACTTCACGTAAGGTATATTTATTAGTATTTTTAAACATTAAATTTAAGAACTCAGTTTAGTCTAAATTTCCAAAAGTAAAATAATTTTACAAATTTAATAAGATTGGTGGTACCTGAGATTACTCCAAACATAGAAACAACAAACAAAGATTACAAGACTCTTTATACTAAAAATTAAAAATATAAATAAATATTTTACCAAGACCAATATTAGTAACGAGTTATATTGTACTTTACTTTAACGCTTCAAAAATGCAATACACATCATTTTAGGATTGAGAGCTTGATTGAATGGGTAAAAATCTGTATTGATGTGTTGTCAGTCATAGTCCAGTTTTACAGTTAAATCATCCTAAAAACCAAGCATTGTTGTGTTTTAAAGGGTCGTAAGAACCAACAAGTGTTGGAACAGTTTGCAGCTGGAATACAATATTGAGAAAGTTGGAGTTCTTACACTGTGGATTTTAACATTTCGAAATGACGTCAGGGTGATCACCTAACCTCCCCATGTACCTACGTTTATTGTTAAATTTGTGAATTATTGTGATTTTGTTTGTTTGATTGTTTTAATGTGCAACTACCTTTTCTGAGTGATATTTTAAAACCCGATGATGAAGTTAGGACTCTAAAACATTGTCTTAATAGACCGTTTGACAAGAACTTTCAAGACTCTTAAGGTAATGTTTATTTAGGCTAATTAGCTAAAAGTGACTTGGTGGCAACAAACGTGCAAATTAAATCTTGCTAAATATTTATTTTGTTTTGTAAAGAAAGAGTTTCGAAAATTAACTTTAATAATATTACTTATACTAATATCCATACTTTTTGTAGTAAAAACTAATATTAGAGATTAAAATGTATACACAATAAAAAACAATTAAGAGTGAGGCATCGTGACTATTGAACAGTTTTTTTCTAAACAACAAGGTCTTAATTGGGTGAGCCCTTTCATGACCCATCACCTTATTACTAAAAGTTTGGAAATATTTGGCTGGATTCGTTGTTAGCATGTTTTGCAATAGAGACTTAAGGGTCTGCTGTAGTGGCGGCCATCTTGGATTTTTATTCCATAAGAGCAATGTTAAATTTAAAACCATTTATTTAGTTTATTTTTTATCGTAAAATTGTTTGCAAGGTCTCATTTTAAGCACAATTACAATATGCATCCCTTTTGTATTTTAGATTTTGTTTGAATGCTTTTCTTTTGTTATGTAATTGACATTTTGTAAGTACAAAGTTTGATTTTTTCCTAACACTATAAAAAATGAATAATGAAAAGTAATTTGCAAGCCGGATCCGAAATTTTATTTTAAAAAATCAGTTTTTTTCAGCTCTCAATTACAAAAGATGGATTTATAAAATGGTTTAAAATGAGGCAATGTCAAAGCGCTCAGCTGCAATAAATTGCACTGTTTAGGTATGCACTGTTTAGAAATTGCAATGTTATAGAGAGAATTGCTTGCGTTTACGATTGCTTTCTCGTTTACTGAGCAGACCCTTTGTGTAGAGCCCCTGACCCAGCAGCAATATCACCGCTCTACGTGTGTTTAAATATCAAGAAGCTCACAGTTATCAAAACCATTGTATATAGATTTAATAATATTTTAGTATGAAAAACACATAAATTTTACAATAATATATTATGAATAGTTCAATGTTTGATTATCGATATTAATACACTGTGATTGCTTTCCGTTCATTATTCACTGTGATATGGCGACGCCTTCAGCTGAAATTCGTTTACCGCAACACACGATACAACCACAATTATTGCGTTTCTGTATTTGAAGGGGCACTGTGCATCGCAATTTTTTCAAACGATTGACCTTATTGTAGAATAATAAACCGGAGAAGTGCAAGACTGATTCGCACGCAAAGGGTTCCGTACTGTCAGTCGTTTGGAAAGTGATCACTTCTAAAATAACTGTTTGGTTTAACGTGAGAAAAACCTCAAACTACACAAGGAGCAGAATTGATCCTGTTTTGTTTCCTACGCTTTCTTCCTCTCTTGAAAGGTTTGTTTATACCTTTTGCTTTCGCACAGTCACGAACAAAGACTACATCAGCACATCTTTTCAACAACGATAGCTTGGTAATTCTAGACGAAATGATTATCAGTCGATAAAACCTAATAAAAATACTGTATTAATTTAGGTCCGAAACAAATAGCTTGCTGGTGTTATATACTAGATTTCTATATACAAAATATATATACATATATTTTGTAATAAACAAACTAGATTATTACCGTTACGATATTATTAACAGCAAAGCATCACCATATTATAACACAAGAGGGCACCGCCCCCTGCTCGCTTCGCTCTCCAAATCCCGCGGTGACTCGCGTCGAAGCAAATACAATCAAGTTATTTTATATAAATAGGTTTACTATTAAATTCTAATATGTCTTATTTATTTTTAACTAGGATGTAACTTAGTGGTTTCTTATTTTTAAATTCCTTAATTTATTAAGGGTTTATTCTCTAGCTTTAAGGAAAGTATAACAATCAACATTTTTTATAGGGGTTCTTACTACATTTTCACCCCTCAGCAGCTCACGACAAAATGTAAATCTATGAAACTTTGTCTATGTACGTTGTAAGAAATAAGTGTATAAAATTTCAGCTCTCTAACTTTAAGAAAACACAACAATTAGTTTGTATTGTTTTAGGGGTGTTATCACATTTTCACCCCTTGGCAGCACTGGAAAAAATGCAAATCTAGTTTACTTTTTCTATTTATTTTGTAAGAAATACATTTATAAAATTTCAACTCTCTAGCTTTAAGGAAAGTATAAAAATTAATATTTATTGTTTTAGGGGTTGTTTCAACATTTAAATCAAAATTAATTCTAGCCTGTTACTCAGGGATAGTATTGATTTTAATTAGTAAAACTATTTTTCAATCGGTTCAGTAGTTCCAGAGATTACCCCTTATATACAAACAAATAAATAAATTTTACCTCTTTATAATATTAGTATAGATTATACCAATGAATACATGTATTCATTGATTATACACAATTACAAGAGGTCCCTGGATACTTCACACGCCAAACCCTCTGCCTGTAATTATTATACTTTAGTAAATGTAAAGTGTATATCCCATATTTAAAAAAAAAACACTGAAATTTACAAAAAAGTCTAAGAAAATGTAGATCTATTAAATATTTAATTTTAAAAGTCAAATTAATACAAGGCTATTTGAATTGGGGAGGAATCTACTTACAGTTATACTGTATATATTATCGTTCCCTATTTGGTTCACGAACCTGATGTCCTACATATATTCGAGTTTCAACATAAAAGATAACATCTTATTTTATGTTTGTTTGTCAAAGATAGCAAATTTAGAAACCCTAGAATATTTAGTCGTGTTATTGTCCTTGTTTTAATGGTATTGCCTCAGACCGACATAATAATGTTTAATGTAATCCGTTTATTATTCAATTTTTCTCATTGTGTGCTTTCGAGCGACTCTAATCCACTTACTGATTTCCATTGTTGGTACAGTTATCAGATTGTTTACACCTCTAAATAACTGGCAAGCGTGTTATATTTCAGAGACATTTCCACTGCTCAGCTGGTAAAAGAAGCAGAGTTGACAACGTTTATGTTTGTTGAAGATTATTATTTGGTTGTCCAGCATGAGGTGGTGTTAATTCGCAATACGTTAACAAGACAATATCATATTATTATAGGCTTCACGCAGGTGCAGAAAAATTACAATAATTTACAAATAATTTAAAAGGAATTTCAGTTTAAAAAAATTCTATCTCTCCATTAAAAATATTTAAAATATATATCATACAGTTTAAAATACATACATGATTAAGATGTTCCTTGTTGGTACAGATAGATTATTTATCAGTGGCATTTCTCTGGCAGCCAATTGCATACATAATTGTAAGTTATAATTTGTTAGCTTATGTTTTTCATTATGGTTCTTTTTAATATTTATTATATCTTGTTTTATGGTAAACTTAATATCAAATAATGTTGAATTTAATATTAAATATTAAATCTTTTTGGTTATGACAACGCCTACACTATTTTTATAACAAAATTGGGCGTAAGTAAGAAATTCAAAATAAATTCTGTTTATGTTAGTTATTTGATTTGGTTACCACGATATAGGCCTGTAATCTTGTTTTAACGTTTATGCTTTGTATTAATCTTACAAAAGAATATTTGTTTGGTAATTATAGTTTTGTTTTATTCATTATTATTAAGGTGTAAAATATATACGTGAGGATAAAGGAAGCGGATTCCTTAATTTATTGTAAACTGTTTATACATGATAATGGTCTCAACACTGTTTATTCTATTGTAACACAGGAAATTGATTCTAAAACAGATTACAATTCTGCGCAACGAATCTGAAACATTGGGCCGAAATTTATAATCGAAGCGTGCTAAACACTTTTGAAAAAAAATTACAGTTCGTTTTACGGGACCAATTAAAACGTATTGCCTGAAAGTTGACCATCAAATGTTAACTACTAACCTAAGTTAGTAACAATACTTTACAAAACATCTGAAATTAACCGAAAACACCAGACAAAACCTCGCCTCGCAACCTTAATTACAAAAGTACAAATTCATGAGTTTCTTATGTGAAATACATCGCAATTTTTAAATAATGTAAATTCGGAAAAATCTGTTTTTCACAAAAGACTAAGATATAATTACCTTGCACTATTGTAACACGAGGAAGTTTTTGTCACATAGGCATAACGTTACAAACACTCGATGTCCGACCCGACCTGAGGCCGGCCCTCAACTGAAATGCGGACTGTATTACCGCGCATGCGTAAGACTCGCTCGATACCGTCTCCGCTATAGCAGAGCTTCATTGATACTTCATTGTCTTTTGTTCTGCAATTTACTCTATTTATCTTGCATTACACGACAATGGTTAAATAGACGTAATTTCAAGGAAACGGTTGTGTTTGTACACACTGCGCGGGATAATAGGCCTACTCGTTGTTGCAGCAAGGTGTGTAGGCGGTATTTTACAAAACTGCATTTTCTCCACAGATTTTGCTACAAAATTCCTTTAAATCTCTAAAATTAAAGGTGGGTCCTCCAAGAATCTGAAAATTTGTTTACATCTATATTTATGTGACCTGGTGGAATGTAAGCAATAAAAAAGCCTCTTTACTGCAAAAATTAGGTTAATAAATCCACAAAAGTTCTACATTATAATTTCGAGGGGAAAATTTAATAATTAAAATTGTCGAAATACGTAGCAAGTTTTAAAACTCACAATATTTTTGTCATATAAAAAGTACTACACAATACGTACTTAGCTAATAATTTCATTAAAATCAAGTTAGACATTGAATACAGTTGTCCTTTTGTAATGTTTAATGTAGTACAGTACATTAGTTCAATTGTCTCAGGTGAATTTCAAGTACTCTCCATCTTAAAAGAAACGTAGCTCTTTTAAAACCCAATTGAACCCCATACAAAATTTTACCTGGTAAGTAAAATTACGTAAAAACATTAAACTCGCAGTATAATTTGTATTTTATATCAATCTAAATGTTGTAGCACAAAATTGATTGTAAGTATACTGAAATTTGCATATAATTACTGTACAAAGAAGATTTAGGCCTATAAATAGTTTTATTAGTGAATTTTCATAGTAAAGAGAAGCTATTGCAGTGACTCTTATGGTGAGACCTAAGGTAGGGAGTGCTCAATGGTTTTCAAAACACGTTTTGGGGTGTCATTAAAAATGTATATACAGTATGTGTTTTATACGCATTTTACGTCCGATAGTTCGGCCAACTTCGTTAGCCAAAAATCCAACAACGGAACCACGCTTTTTGACCTGAAGTAATAATTTTTTGAGATTTCTTTCGGGGTTTTATACAACAAAATTTATGTTATTTGCCTATATTTATAATTTATATAACAACAAAATTATTATAGTATAGCAAAAATTATGTTGCACATTTTGTATTTTTGCACGACCTTGTTGCCCACCTGGTTCTTACAAATCGACCAAACCTAAAATACCGTAAAAGTACTAGGGTCCGTGTAATTAGACGTGGGAGATTTTACCGTGGGGGCAGCTTCTGATTCGAGGCCAAAGGCCGAAATACCGACTCATCGAGGCCGCAAGGTCGGAGTTTTACCGATGCAAGAGGAACAAAGTAGGAGCCGGGGCCGGATACTGAGGTACAAACAAATTCCACTAATATATTTCGTATACGGAGGCAGCCATTCAGCGCCTTCGTGATTAGACCAATTCCCAAATAGTTGGTTGAAACAGTAAAACATATAAAATTAATTTTGTAAATTCGCCCAATTAACATCAGCTGTTCTGCAGCGTGATTGAATTATTTTTAACATTAATTTGTCCGTTTAAGATACACACCTGATTCCATTTGATTGAAGGTTCAGTGTCCGTGCAAAATCATCTGTTTATTCTAATACATTCAAATGTCCTTAAAGGTATTGCCTTAACAGCTGATTTCATACTTTAAAATCACTAGTTCTAATTTATTTGTAGATTAGGTCATTGTTTAAGAGTAGGCAGAAATCATGCTGTATCTTTTTAAACTAAATCCTGTTGTATCGTTAACTCAAAAATTGTATTTAATTTAACACACTTATTAAATTTGTAAGCACTACACACTTATTAAATTTAAAATAATTATTCAATATATGTGTGGAGTTAGGAAAGAGGATTGGGTGATAATATACTCTTTTCTTGGTATGGTACCCTTCAAAGACACCATCTGGAAAATTTACGCTAAAATAAGTAATTATTAATTAAATTACAAATGAAAAAACATGGACCAAGACCGGAATTTGAACCCGGGACCTTTTACGATTCCGTCAGGGATTTGGTCTCGGGTTCAAATTCGGGTCTTGGTCCGTGGTTTTCACTTGTAATTTAATTAAATATCCCTTGCTGAGGAAGAGTGTAAGCGGAAAAAAATAATATTAATAATAATAACACCACTGTAAGCTGCAAAAAAAGAATTAAAATTGTCTTCAATGTCGTATACACGAGGTATTCAGTCTGTTAGTTCAATAATTGCAGTAAAACCGTACAAGTGAGATAACATCGACCAATATCTGGAGTGTCAAGGTGGCTCAGTTGATAGGTCCATATAGGCTCCATTACACTGGGCGTGTTTACAAGCTAGAAGCCGGCTTTTTTACACGCAGCTCGTACACTAGCCTAAAGCTGCTTTTAAAAAAAGCTGACTCCGCCAGCGACTTCACACGCCACTAGCCGGCTTTTGAGCGAGCTGGATTGTAAACTAGCCAAGTGTACTCACAGTAGCTTCTGCACTAAAGGGTCAATTACACGTGGCGAGTTTACTAGCTACTAGACGGCTAGTTAGAAGCCGGCGAGTCGGCGAGTGCGCTAGTTGACGATTACACGTAGCTTCCCACTCTCTCACTCTCCAACTAGTTGCAGGGTAGAGAACTGCGTGTTGTTGAAGTGTTTTTAGTCATCTAAAATTTGTATAGTGTTTGTGATTTGTGAAAATGAAGTGGAATGGAAATGATATAGTTGTGTTTCTTGAAGTATACTTTGTTGTGGAACATTATGCACAAAGATTATACTAACAAAACACTGAAGGAGGACAATATGAAACGTCTAATGAGTGAACTTAAAGAACATAACTTATTAGGGGGAATGGATTTAAAACAAGTTAAGGCAAAAATAAAGTCAATCAAAGATGTATACAGGCAGGAACTACAGAAAATAGAAAGAAGTAAAAAAAGTGGCTGTGGTACTGAAGAAGTGTATACGCCAAAGCTGAGTTGGTTTAATGACGCAAGTTACCTGAATGAGGTGAAAATTCGAAGTTTTGGCGTGTCAAATTAAGGTATAAATTAGCGTCTGAAAATAATTGTGTATTGATCGGAAAATATGTGAGTTGACAAATGTTACTATTTGGCCCATGGCCACTTCTACACTTAAAACACATTAATTCCAACTTTCTCCCATTGCCAGGGGAGTGTATTTTCTTCAGTAAAGTATTTCACGTATTTCTTCCTAATTCCCTCAGCAATCTTGCTGTAGTTATTGCTGCTTAGTTTAGCCACAGGTTGCAGAGCAGTGGGATTTTCCCTCCAAAGTCCAGGTGTTACATTGCCAGTATTGAAATCCTCTCGGTCCATTGCTTGTTGTGGCATGTAGTTGCCTGGAGCAGTCTTTCTCAGCCAGTTATGCAGACTGCAAGCAGCAACAATAACTCTATCAACAGTATCAACTTTTACCTCAATTGGCCTCGAAAACACTCGGAATCGCCAGGCTAGTATGCCGAAAGCATTCTCCGAAACTCGCCTGACACGAGAAAGACGATAATTAAATATTTTTTCTCCGTCACTGAGCCCAACTTTGCTGTAAGGTTTCATGAGATCTGGTCTTAGGGCGGAAGCATCGTCTCCGACAATAACAGAGCTCTCCGGAAATCCAATTGTTTTATTTTCGATTGCAATGTTTAGAGTACTGTCTTTAAATATTGCACTGTCACTCGCTCGGCCATTTCCTCCTACATCAATAAAGGTGAAGCAGTAATCGGCATCAACCATAGCAAACAATATAACACTATATGTTTTTTTGTAGTTGAAGTACACTGAACCGGAAAAAGGAGGTTTTTTAACGACGATGTGTTTACCATCTATAGCACCGACACATCCAGGGAAGTTCCAGCGCTGAAAGAATAACTTCTCGATTTCTTTCCATTCACATTCTGTTTTAGGAACCTGCAAAGAAAAAATTTGTATTAAAACTTGTAATATTAAATGTAAAATATTCATAAAGTATTATTAGCTGTTGTTCTTTTGCAGTATCTGTCAAACAAAAGTATCCAATCGATACCAGATGAGGAGTCTGAAGGCGTGGCAATTGAGTCAGATGCAGGCGACACTGATAACAACTCCACTGGAAACATCATCAAGGCTCACTCGTCTACAGCTATGGGCCCACCAGAGCCTCCAAAGAAAAGGTACAGAAAAACCCCACAACCAGATCCTCCCAGCCATGACATATCACAGGCAATTCAGAAACTTGACAAAATTGCACACAATGTAACTGAGGATAAGCAATATGAGCAGTTCGGTAGATATGTTGCTGCAGAACTCCGACAGCTACCTAAACGAGAAGCAATTTTGCTGCAGCAAGAAATTCAAGGTTGTATAACCCGTTCAAAGCTTTCTGTATTGGATAACGAACAAGAATTTCACCACTTCACATTTATGCAATCTCCAAATGGTGATGCACTTACTTCGACAACTACCTCTTCAAACGAAGAAGAAGATGTATTACAAACAGCCATGATAAATACGTTTGGAAAATTGAATTAATAAGAACTATGAATACAAATGTACTTACATAAAATCAATTCTTTTCCAGTGTTTGTAAACCTTATAGATACTTGTGAATCAATAGAACTATGTTATAATACAAATTTAATTACATGAAATAAATTATTTTTCATTGTTTGTAAAGCGTAGATAATTTATTAACACTCACCTCAATGAATGGTCGAAGGACGCAATAAATCGCTGTAAGTACGTAGGGTATAAACTGTGATATCGTTGATTCCGGAACTCTAAACAGGTACTCTAAAGATTTAAATGAATCTCCAGTGGCTAAATATCGTAACGTTATTTCCAGTTTTGTGGCTACTGGGATTGCCATCCTCATTACCGTGTCCTTTTTTTTCAGCATTCCATCCACCATACCTAGCAATACATCGAACTGTTCCCTGGTAATTCTTAAAAAATTTCTATATGCTGTAGCATCTTCGTCTTTCAGCTCCCTTAATAATGTACTTTATGCACCATAACTTTCCCGTCTTCGTATCCACGGTTTCACCCACACACCTCTCCGACGACGTTTCGTTCTCTCATTTTCTCTACGTATTAACTCTGCTTCTAATATAGTTGATAAAACAACAACTCCGGCTATAACAAAATCCTCCGACATTTTCACCAAAACTGGCTTGTCACTTGCTGCTTTTTGACTAGCAACTCCCTTTACACACGGCTAGTTTACTAGCTAGCTCGCTCAAACGCCGGCGAGTAGCGATTAAAGTAGACCGGTCTTCAACTTTTTCACCAGCTTCTTTACTAGCCGGCTACTAGCCAACAAGCTTGCTAGTTGGTGATTACACGGAGCTAGTTTACTATCAACTAGCGAACTAGCCGGCTAGTAGCTAGTAAACTCGCCACGTGTAATTGACCCTTAACGACTGACTGGCCTTCAAGATGTCGGAGGAATTGGTTCTAGCGGAAGTTGCAGTGTTATCAAAAGTGATTAAAAAAGAGTTAACTAAACGAGAAATGGAAGAAGAGGAAAGTGTCGGTATGAAGAAGTAGTGATTATGGCGCATCAAATACATTACTGAAAGAGCCTAAGAACGAAGGTCCTGCAGCTGTCACTGCAAACAACACATGTTTCTACACTCCAGCTACTTGGCTTCTGAGCTAGTAGAACGTTTCGTGTGTACTCGATAACAAGCGCATTCGCCGACTCGAAAGCTTGTAGCTTGTAAACTCGCCCAGTGTAATTGAGCCTTATCCCTTGCTGAGGAAGACTGTAAGCGGGGAAAAAATATTATTAAAAATAAATTATTGTTCAAAAATTATGTTTTTCTAATGTGTTTACCACACATGTAATAGATGACATTATAAACTGATTTCCTAGAATATTTCCAATATTTTGCACCGTTATAATTTCAATTTCAGTTAAATCGGTTCAACTATGTAAGGGTAAGGGATTTGGTATACTTATAATTCGAAGTTCTATTCAACAAACCAAACTCGATCGGATAGGTCTACGGATCCTGTCATTTGTATTGCTAAAACACCTCGCCATATACAATATGAAACTTGCCGTTTTGTTCTTCAAATCCGCAGCTGTTATCGATTGATATAATTTACATTTTTAACTCGTGTTGTTAAAGCGCGTTCACTAGTTACAGTAGTAGATGCAACCATGTGACCTTAGATACACGATTGTATGCTATTAGATCATTGAATCCTTCTTTACAACATTGTCATGCTAAAGTTAGATTTTGGCAACGTTGAGATGTATTCCGCAATAAATTATTCTACTATTTGAGGTCATGCATTATTCAATTGTTCTTACTCTGACAGTACGACCTCATCGATGTCTTACGAACCTTGCATCGAATGTGTTTGATAAACTGTTGCAATTTGCAAGAATGTGTTCGTGAACTTTTAAACTATAATTAGTAGTTTACACAAATTTAATAGTAAGTTATAAATTTTTCTTAAAACATATTTACTTATAAACAAGGCGGAAACAGTATTTGAAAACAGGAAAACGACCGGACGGATTTTGTTATCTACTGATTTTTGTACGTTAGAGTTTACTGCAAAATTAAAAGTTGTATGCATATGCCTAAAATTAAAGGCTGTCATTCGTAAGAATGTAAGTGCTTACAAGCGATATTCTACTCGCGTTCGAGCAACTTACTATGCAATAGCATTCAGCCAGGCTTCTCACTGAGTTTGGTGCGTTTACACGGTGGTATTGCACGCTCTCAAAGGAAAACAATAAAATTGCAACTACTGTAAAAAAGCTAGGCTGAAGTTAGTAGGTCTAATCCTTTCCCTAAGTACTTCTTACTAGACACACAAAATTTGCAATACTTTTGGATCGAAGTTCCTTAACTCGGGTTGAGGTAGGAGTTAACAAATAGAAAATGTAATGCGTAACGAAAAAGTTTTATAATTGGTTGCTATGGCAATGAAAAATATAAAATACGAGTAACGAAAAAAGCGTTACCAAATTGGTTACTATGGCAATGAATGTAAATACAGAAACACATGTTTTGGTTCATCAATTTAAATTAAGAGTCGATCGGTTCCGTCCGGTGAAGTTCAGAAATTATCGTCAAGCGCTGAAATTTTAGGTTAGGTCTAGAAAGTAATTTGAAGTCTAGGCCTAACCTAAAATTATTGTATGTATGTTGCCGTTAAGACTTTAAGACTTTAACTATTTGATAAATCAATCATAACAGGTAAGAAATATATTATTCTTCTAATTTACTTTTGTAAACTTAGACCCGATTTAACATTTTTCACCAGCTTAACGCAATTAATGTATGTAAACAAAAGTTGTTTATAGTTTGAGTCTATATAAGAAAAAGCAATATTCGAAAATACATCTGGCTAGCGCTGATGCTATTTCATTGTTTTCGTCTAAAGATTCAGTTGCAAAGTTAGGACGCCTATAATAGTATCATAAACATTTACAACATTTTTATAATATGGAGCAGGTTCCAACCCACCCACACCCCCAACTTCGGTGCTTTTGTGTTTGTATAAAGGTCAACTTAACAATACCTCACCCATCTCCATTACATTAGCACTAAGGAAGGGCATTCACCTCTGTCGACATTTAAATTTAACTGCAAACAATATTCTTTAACGATTGTTAATTAGCTGCATCAATGTTTTTTAATATTTGGTATACCATACATTACCCGACGATCTAAACTATGCGATCCCTATAAAATATCAGATTTTTATTTCAAGACACTAACTTTGCAACGCTGTTGAAGCCACACGAAAAATGTTTAAAATCTATAAGTCTACACTATAATACTAGACATTTCACCAGTAAATGATTAAAGGACTTCAGTATTCATTTTGACTGAAATAGACATAACCTTAAAGTATTGTTTAATTTGGGTTTCGTGTTGTTATTTTAAATATGCATTATTTCCTAACTGTTAACAGTTCAAATTTTGATTAGTTTAAAATGTGCTAAAAACTTTAGTATGAAACACGTTTTAAAATGTTTCACATAGTCAAGTCTTTTTGTTGAAGTATTGAAGCTGAAGTATTCAAATGGGGAAATATCGTATATTAGACCCTATTAAATAAGCAATACAGTACTTCTTTATGTGTAATTTTTTCTTCGGAACGGTTCTAAGAATTTTTAAACTTTGGCACTGTGCTTTTTACAATACGCGAAATTTATTGCTCAAGATCTTATTTTCCGAATTAAATTTCCCTACTTTTTCGACCAATAATTGGATTTATTAAATTTCTTCATTTTTACGCCTAGATGAATTTGTTTGAGACTTCGTCTTTTAGGAGAAATTCATTGGTCATGGTCTTATTTTCGGAAATATTAATTTTCCTGCTTTTCCTACTAAAAATTGCGCTTAAAGTAATTTTCTCGAGACTTCGTCATTCCGCTTCTAGAATTCTATTTCGTGATTTTCCAAGATATTATTGCATGTTTTCTAATATTAAACATTGGAGCAATCACCAAAAACGAGTCTAAGGATTCTCTTAAAACTTTGGCATCTGGGATTTTCCGATGCAAGAAATACATTGGCCTCGATATTAGTTTCAGACATATTAATTTTCCCGCTTTTCTTACCAATAATAACTGCCTATTATTTTATTTATTTTTTAGAGTAATTGACCGAACGAAGCGAGGTCTCCGTTTTAACTCGACCGTTCGGCATTTCGTCTGTGTATCTGTCTGTCTCACAATTACGGCCAAACGCCTTGACCGATTTTGATGATTTTTTGCATGAATGTTCCTTATTACTAGGCCGAGCCATGTATATATACGGTTTCTTTTCCATTTTTCATTTTTAACCCCTTAAATAAAATAAAAATGGCGGCCGGACCGTTTCTCTCAATGTAAGCTATTTTCCAAAGCCAGTTTGTGGCTTAACCGCAAGTCGAATTTAAAAAGTAATAGTATTTTCCTGGTAGCAAATTTGATTTTCAACAAAATTGTATTCTTGATTTTTTTCCGTATCTCTAACGGTAAGCTCACAAAATGGCCGAAAACTTCCAATTATTTGTTAAAAATCGTCCAAGTTTTTGTATTTCAACCATGTTTTTATACGTTTATTCTAAACCAATTCAAAAGTGTTCCGTAGCTTTTTTGTAGATAAAGGTTTAAAGAATTCATATATGCCAGTAAAAAAAATTATTGAAGTAAAATTAAGATAGTTATTAGCTCAAGAAACAATCACGTTCAGTAATGAAAGGAAAATGTTTAAATTTAGGCCTATATAAAAAGTAGTAAAAATTATTGTAATTTTTTTCATAAATGTAAAAAAGTTTCGTAATTTAGTTCTAAATAGAATTGTATAAAAATATTTATCAATTTCAAATTTCTTATTTTGAAAACACCAGTTTTTATGTTCCTACTACAAGACTGCTAACAAAACTAGGCCTGTTTTGAATAGTAATTTAGGAATATATCATTTGCCCAAAAATGACATATTATTATAAGAAAGTGTAGAGGATAAATCAAAGAATTGAACTTTATACGTGTAAATTATCATTGTAAATTTCATAAAAGTATTTGACTTATCTTGACTTGAATTACAAAATGAGATGAAACAAATGAAACCTCGCGGCGATAAAGGGCATACAAAAAATTTCCGTAGGACAGCGTGGGAAGTGTGGGTATATGGTTGAGATCACTATCACGACGTTTTAACATCGTTTGTTTTCATTATTTCTAATATTGGAATATGATTTGGAACTTAAGTTAACTCTTATGATACGTTGTTAAGTTTGAGTTATTTAAGTATGTAAATATTTTATTGTATGTTGTCCCTCTATAACGCTATATTTTTAGCTATCTTAAGCATTATTAACCTAAATAAAACACAATGCCTCTAAAAGAAAATCTTTAGCAGTTAAAGCTCAAGAAAAGAAATAAAAACGAGAACTAGAAATCCCGGAATCGTGGGAATTGTAAATAATGTTTCACTGGCTAAACCTTGTGCTTACTTCCTTACTGGCACACTATTTTTAACCTAAGCTCAAAACCACATTTGTTATTTCAACGAGCGAGGTCTACTGTTCACAGAACTACTAGTTTAGAATAATTGACCGAGCGAAGCGAGGTCTCCGTTTTAACTCGACCGTTCGGCATTTCGTCTGTGTGTCTGTCTCACGATTACTGCCAAACGCCTTGACCGATTTTGATGATTTTTTGCATGAATGTTCCTTATTCCTAGGCCGAGCCATGTATATATACGGGTTTTTCCATTTTTCATTTTTAACACCTTAAATAAAATAAAAATGGCGGCCGGACAGTTTCTCTCAGTGTAAGCTTTTTTCCAAAGCAAGTTTGTGGCTTAAACGTAAGTCGAATTTAGAAACTAATAGTATTTCGCGGGTAGCAAATTAGATTTTCAACAAAATTGTATTCTTGATTTTTTCCGTATGCTATCTCTAACGGTAAGCTCACAAAATGGCCGTAAACTTCAAATTTGTTAAAAATCGTCCAAGTTTTTGTATTTTAGCAATGTTCTTATACGTTTGTTCTAAACCAATTCAAAAGTGTTCCATAGCTTTTTTGTAGATAAAGGTTCATAAAATTCATATATGACAGTAAAAAAAATGATTGAAGTAAAATTAATAAAGTTATTAGCTCAAGAAACAAGCATGTTCAGTAACGAAAGGAAAAGTTCAACTTTAGGCCTACAGTACATAAAAAGTAGAAAACATTTTTTGTAATTTTTTTCATAAATGTAAAAATGTTTCGTAATTTAGTTCTAAATAGAACTGTATACAAATATTTATCAATTTCAAATTTCTTATTTTGAAAACACCAGTTTTTATGTTCCTACTACAAGACTGCTAACAAAACTAGGCTTGTTTTGAATAGTAATTTAGGAATATATCCTATGCCCAAAATTGACATAAGAAAGTGTAGAGAATAAATCAAAGAATTGAACTGTATACTTGTAAATTATTATTTTATAAAAGTATTTGACTTAGCTTTACTTGAATTACAAAATGAGATGAAACAAATGAAACTTGCGGCGATAAAGGACAAACAAAAAATTACCGTTGGACAGCGTGGGAAGTGTTGGTAAATGGGTTGAGGTCACTATCACGAATCTTTAACATCGTTTATTTTCATTATTTCTAATATTGGAATATGATATAGAACTGTAAATACATTGTTATGTTTTAGTTATTTAAGTATGTAAATATTTAATTTTATGTTTTCAATCAATAACGCGATATTCGTAGGTACCTTACACATTATTAACCTACATAAAACACAATGCCCCCTAAAAGAAAATCTTTACCAGTTAAAGCTCAAGAAAATAAAAAAACGAGAACTAGAAACCCCGGAATCGCGGGAATTGCAAAATAATGTTTCATTGGCTAAACATTCTGCTTTCTTCCTTACTGGTACTCTATTTTTAACCTAAGCTCAAAACCACATTTGTTATTTCAACGAGCGAGGTCTACTGTTCACAGAACTGCTAGTTTTCTCTAAACTTCGTCATATATACGAAAATAGAAGAAAATCCTCATCACTAGAAATATATAGTTTGGGGGGGGGGGGAGAATATTGAATAATATTGATAACAATAAGAATGTACAAAATAATCTGCAAATATCGTATATATTATTTCTCAAAATTATTTTCTTTATGTGGCAACACCATATCGTGCTTAATTCTTCATTTAAATTAATGATTCAAACACAATTTTAAAGCTTATGTATCACGTTATAGACGAAAAATAGACAAATAGCTTAAAATTAATGTTTTGGTTAAAAAATGTATTTAAAAACCTTTAAACTTCATATGAAATTTTATTTAATTCCTAATGAAAGACGCCATCTATTAACAATCTGTTAAACTAACATGACAGGTGTTAGTTAAATTGTTTACATTCTATATATATGCAAGTGTAATCTATCACGCAAATCAAATTACAATAACGTAAAGCGTTACAAATCGTTGTAAACTGATATTTATAAACCAACGTAATTAACTTAATTGAAATATCGTATTAAGTACTCCTAACTTGAGAAATTTTCTCACGGGTCAGCTAGTATCCTAATAATAAACATCTGGACATTTGGATATTTCCACATGACATTTTAATAAAAAATGTATAAAGTGAAATGCTATATACATAAGTAAACTTTTTTTTAATATTTTATTTGTTAACCTACAAGATGAGTAAGGAGATTACTTTTTTAGTTTCCAGCTTTCATAAAATTTGCTTCCAATTTCTAAATTAGTAGACTATATTTTAGTGAATGCTTTTGAATTTTTATTTAAAAATAGTATACAAAATAAGTTTTTTTTTTAATTCTGAAAAAAACAATGCCTGGTCTCCGGATATAAATTATTTATTTTTAATGAACTATTAAATGAATTAAAAGAAACATACCGGTACTTTCAGACTTCCTTTAGCGTTAAGGAACACATTCCCGCCAATTTTATCTTTCTAGTTCTAGGCATTACAGTTTTTGAGATCTAGATAACTATGTACAGAGTAACTGCATAGTATTATAATTTGGAATCGTAAAGCGTAAAACTATCTTTCTGTTTGTTTGTTTGTACCAGTGCAAAAAAAAAATAATAACCGTGTAAGTGCTAATTTCTGAATATATTTTTCAAACACTGCACTATTAAATAATATTGACTTTCCCAAATAACCTTGTTTTAAAAAGAAATTAATGTTAGTATTTAAAAATAAACAATAATTACAATAGATTATGTTGTAGTTACTATGACAACGAATAAACATTAGGTAATTGTGTAGGACAACGTGACTATATAAAGTGGATTTTGTCATATTCTTTATGAACAATTTCTATACTATAACTATTATATACGATAAACTAAATTTATACATGGACTACATAAAAATGGACTATTGTTATTTCAGTGGTAGACAAACATTATAGAAATTATAAGAGAAATAAACATCCAAAATGTAGGTTCATCCATTTGTGTTATGTGTTCACTGTAGGAAGAAAGAATCTAACCACTTCAGTGACACCAAAAACATAAATAATAGCAATCATTAACAAAATATAAAACAAAACTATAGAAAATTCTCGTTAAAATGTTGATTTATTTTAATTAACGTGAACTAATACAAATTAGACTATTCACTGAAACCAATTAAACTACATTTGATGAAATCTAAGAAAGTAAGGAATACAAATATTTACAACGTTGTCAAAAATGTAATTGCGTTTGTTACGCGCAAGCTCAAGTTAACAGGTAAAATTTAAAGCGTTTTTTTTTAACCTGAACTAACTAAAACTTTTAAATCACAGTATGTTTTCTGTTTGTTAACATACATATAGGTTGGTCTTACTAATCTGGCAAGCAAGCGATGAAAACCGTTAAGGTTTTTCGCCTTAAAAAAACTAATCTGGCAACGCTTTTATATATCCATCAGCTTAGCTATTTTTGATTTCGTTCTATATTTTAATTGTTTTATGTTGTTCTTATTTGATTTACCGCAATCAGTGGAGTGTAAGCCTACAGTTTAAGATTCATTATATTTAAAGGAAAAACTGAATTTTTGTTTCATTCTTTTAAAATTAATGGTCAAGTTTATCTACACTAGTCCCAAATATTAATACTGTATATATACACCGCTGACAGGGTCAGTCAGTTTAATTAAATAATAACATAGCTGGTGAAAAAATTACTGTCATGATAATCTCAAGTGTTAATTTTAACAAACATTTCCAACTTAATTCAATGTTTGTAGGCCTATCTGTATCATAACGTAGAATGTCCGTAAATAAATGACCTAAATATAGACCGTTTACTGAAATGACATTGATTTGATTTTGTCACAACCTAAAACCAGCGTTGCAAAGTTAAGGATCAATAATACAAATCTGATAGTATGTGCCGCCTGGAGAAGTTAGTAGACCATCATTTCCGTAGTTCCTGAAATTACTCTGATTATAATGTTTCTAGAGTCACGGGTAGGCAGAAGGAACCTTGAACTGAATTACAGACTTGTGATTATCGACACGCCACCCACGAGGATAGCACCGGCTACATTGCATTAAAACATTACAAGTCGTAATTAATAGGTACAAAAAAAGGCTTACTAATATTGCTTGGAAATGGCACATACTATTTGATATATTAAATAAACAAACCTGAAGAGTTTTGTGGGACCAACTGTTCGCCACAAAATCCTTGATGCAACTCACCCTCCTGAAGTATTCCGTAATGTCCCTTTAGGCACTCAGTACAAGGTGCCTTTATTTGGATTTAACGAGAAATTTTGAAAAACTGAAACCATTAGATCAATAAATGTTTTGAATTAAATATCCCTTTCAGCTCGGACTATAGGCACAGATAGACTTCGAAGTTCATCACATTTACTCAATTGATATGCAACACCAGGGCGAGACAGTCCTCTTCAATATAACTTATCCTTCATCGATTTTTGAAGATAATCTTTTGTAATTTGCAGGAAATCGTCCATGAACATCCAAATTATAATTCTTAGATGACAAAAATGGCAAATTATTAAGTTTTAATTAAGATGTTTGCTTATAAACAAGACGAAAATTATGATCTTCAATCAAGTCACTTGAAAACAGTAAAACTTTGGGGAGAATTTTGTTATCTACTTATACATTGGAGCTTTTTGCAAATTTAAATACGTGTGCACATGGCGACAGTCAAAAATAAATATAATATTAGTGAAAACATAAGAAAATACAAGCGATATTTTAGTGCGTTCCAACGCCTTACCATATAATTCCATAGGCCAGTCATCTCAAGGTTGACTCCGCTCGAGTGGTATTGCATACCCTTAAGCTAAACATTTAACAAAATTATTTATCCCTTAAACTAAAAATTACAGTAAAACAAAGAAAGTTTCTGATAAAATATATTGGGAATATTTCGAATATTTCAAAAAATTTTAACGAGCTCTTTATTGTGTCTACTTAGGGAGTAATAAATTTTTCTTCTGTAACCCATCTCAGTCAAGTTTTCGATAATATTTTACAAGGTTTACAATAACATTGAACGGATTTGACACTAGTCCTACTAATTGAGTTGTGATTTTTTACTTTCAATCCCTCCCATTTATTAAAAAACGATTCAAACAAAAGATTTTGGTAATATTTTAAAGATGTACAACAATTTAATTTGGAACGAACTCGATATTCTTCTTTCAATAAAGGTTGGATGCATCAAAATCGTTTCATACAAACGTTTTAGATAAAATGTAAAAGATTTACACTAACATTGAACGAATTTCACACTGGTCCTACTAAGGGAGTTATTTTTTCTATGCTTCTGTTAAAGGTTGCAGTTATAAAAAAAGTTTATCAGTCTGGAAATGATTTGCAACTTACTGCAGTTATTGTGTCCATAATATACAGTTCATCCTAAAATCTTTTGAGTTGCCTATGGGTTTAGGGTCTAGGAACCATAAAAGAAAAATTATGTAGAAATTTTCCAAAATTTGCACCATGGTAATGACTGCAATAGCAGTCTACCTAAAACTAGTACTGTCTGTTTATCAATAAAACCATTGACTTTCTAGTATGCTTAAACAATAACTAAATTACAATAAAGAAATGTAGTAAAAGC
This sequence comes from Philaenus spumarius, assembly GCA_018207615.1. Taxonomy (NCBI): domain Eukaryota; kingdom Metazoa; phylum Arthropoda; class Insecta; order Hemiptera; family Aphrophoridae; genus Philaenus; species Philaenus spumarius. Next base: position 651,621 of record JAGFPH010000066.1, read on the forward strand.
CTGGTCAAGCTGGCCTAACATAATTAGGTCTTGTCGCATAATCTGACTTCGTTTCTTAATAATTGTATTCTTCTCGTCGATGATTTGTTTTATTTACGTCGTTTGCAAGGGAATAATTGATCCTAATTTATTGGTCGCTGCGCAACTAACCTAATGTACGGATCTTCTATTTCCAACAAACAAGAGATCGTGAAAAAAACTAATACTAAAGCAAAAAAGTTATAGTAAAATACAATCTACTGACTGTTGCAACAATTTATGTTATGCATGTATGCGTGAGATGTATATGAACAATGATTTAGTTTATACTCTTGTTTGGTCAGATGGGCAACAACAGATAAAAAACAAAAATCGTTTTGAAAAAATTCCAGCCCTCTAATTCCAATGCATTATTCCACCATGTTGAGCACATACCTGCTAATCACTTCCACTTTCCTTCTTCCTTCGTCCTTGCCGTTACTTTAGCAACACATCTCAGTTATAGTTAAGGACTACAGTGGTTATAGTCGTGCTTGGTACTTTACAGATATTTATTTACTTTTAGCATAGCAGTGGGCGTTATGGGTAAATATGATACTTTCGAGCTAATCATTCTCTGACGCTTTTACAATTAACTTTGTGTGATTTCTGGTTCATTGGAATGCGTTTTCAATACTGTTTTCAGATTCCTTTCACATATAGAATATCCAGGATTTATACACCTTCAAAAATATAAATTAGACATCAGACCTACTAATATATATATATATATATATTTAATATACTACCTAAATAATTGTTTTAAATAAAGTTTTTAACATAAACGTAAGATTTCAATTCTACTTATTCACTCAATGCTATCATTTTATGTACAAACCAGTATTATAATAAACGCTAACGTTCAGGAATTTTTTTTATGAATTAAAAAATCAAATGTATTTTCTTTTCTCCGAAGTTTGAAGCCACCAAGCATGTTTGTGAGCTAGGAATATTAAAAGTATATTTTCAGCCAATTATAGCCTAAAAAAAAATGTAGGTAAATGTTGTATGTGTATAATTAAAGTGGACCTCAAAGGAGAACTCCTAACCAGACCGCGTAAGTGTTGATACGCCTCTGCACACACAGGTCACGTTACCAGATCTGAGCAACTAAAAAAAAAAAACAAAAAAACTGAAAACCCAAAGAAAAGTTTGTTAAAATAGAAAAGTTACATATATATTCCTAAATAATAAAGACGGCTCGGTAAACTTGGGTGAAAACAAATCATGTGCTGGTTTCTTCAACTAAAATATGGGAGAAAACTACTATGTACCGGGAAATGCTGTAATAATGACCATGAAAACATTGTTAACGAATTGCCTACCAGTGGAGGAAAGTGAAATTTGCATTAAAACAGACTTAAAGTCAGACATAATCAGTGGAGTATCAAGAAATTTTATTTCAAGGGGGCTAGTATTAAATGGGAATGTCATATTTCCCAAACGAATGTAATTTTGGTATATTTTATTAACTGTTAGAATTTGTTTAAATATTTCATTACTTACAAAATTATAGTAATACAAATACGAGCATTAGTTTAAAAAATGCATATATTTAAAACAATTTGCTTAAACTTTGTACGGCGGCTTTATTACTGGGTCAAAATTATTTGTGACTGTATATATTTATTACGAGATCATTCAAAATTAATTCCTTAGACCCTTAATGGGTAACAAGTTCTTAAATTGTTCCACCTAAGCATTTGTTATATGCTAAAATTAACAAACTTTTAGTTTACTTTATACAATCAGTCATCGGTAAATCTCTTTATAAATAAATGAAGTCATCAATAGATTTTTCAAATTCAAATTAATAATTTCTTCTTAAAAATAAAGTTACTATTTTATTTAGTTATGTTCCATAGAATAAACATGCAAACTAACGATAAGTGCACATGTTTTATTGATGAACTAGGTAAAAAAGCCTCCCAATAGTTATTAAAAAAGTCCTGTGGCAAAATGAATCTCCAGAAATAGGTTTCAAAAGGGTTTTGACCTAAATACAAATTTTTTTAAGTGCCCTTATAGATATACCGATGAAATAAAAATTACATTTCATAATTTTTAGATAATACTAACAACATGTTCTTTCGTTTAAAACAAACCAATGAAAATCGGCCTGGTAGATCTCCAGAAATAGGTATCAATAAGGTCACCAAACGTTTAAGGCTATGCTGAATTATTATACAGAGTGGTCCATATGTATGGGAACACCTCAATAAATTGGAATCAGTTATAGATGTAATACTGTAACTTTCAGGATAAGTTATTGGGTCAAATACTCTATCTTTTGACAGACAACTAAATTTCAACTCCTTCTCAGGGGGTGTCCAAGGGGTTGTAACTCAAATAGTTTAAATGGGAACACCCATTGTGTGATACATCATCTTAAAGATCTCTTTAAAACGAGGAAAACGGCATAAATAAAAATTGTCTACGATACTTGTATCCAAAATGGCGGCTGATTGAAATTTCTGTTTCCAATGGGATGTACTAACTCAAATAGTTTAAATGGGAACACCCATTGATTGTGTGATACATCATCTTAAAGGTCTCTTTGAAACGAGAAAAACGGCATAAATTAAAAAGTGAAATTTGTCCCTTTTAAACAATACAAAGCACAGCTGATGCAAATGTTTTCAATGTCATTACAATAATCATCTGTTTTCTTTTAAACTGTATTTTATTAGATGTAAGCCTAATGTTGTATCTATTTATAGTTACCATGGCAACAAATACTTCTGCTAAATAAACATACCCTTTATTTAGTTGTTTAATGTTATAGGCCTAACCTAAACGATGTTCACGGAAATTTGCAATAATAGTTATTTACGTGAGCGAACTAGGCCCTAGGCCTAAATCGATATTGAAATATTAAACTTTAATTTAGGCCTGACTTATTTCTGAGGCATAGCGTTGAGATTATGGTTAATCCTTTAAACTGTATTTTTTTTAAAGGTAAGCCTAATGTTGTATATACCCTTTATTTAGTTGTTTAATGTTGTAGGCCTAACCTCAAAACTCAATAATCTAATATTTATTATTGAAATCATAGCCCTGCTTATAATCGAGCTTTAGCTCGGTCTCCTGGGTACTATTTATTGTTTTAGGGATTGTATCAACCCTTAAATCCAAATTAATTATAGCTTATGTTACTCAAGGATAGTGTAACTTTGTATTAGCAAAAAATGTTTCTCTTGGTTCAGTAGTTCCAGAGATTAACCCCTACATGCAAACAAACAAATTTTACGTCTTTATAATATTAGTATAGATGATATACTCATTTATAGAAAAAGGAATAATTATAAATTAGTTGTATGGAATAAGGAAAGATAATTGCGTGGAAGCTCTCCCGTAGTTTTTAAAAAGTGTGCAAATCATCTAATCAATAATATGCTTTCATCAAAATAAAAATACGCTACATATTTTTTTAAAACTAAAATAACAGTATCTATATTAATTATCAGTATTTTATTTTGCCCACTGACAAATGAATGACTGTCTCAAATGAGAAGAGCACAAAGCTTTATACTATTTTTATAGTGAATAAAATTGTTTACACGTTGGCATATTTTGAATTTTATTATCGTTTACACGAATGATTAAACACAATATAACCTCCAATACGGACGAAACTGCAAGCTTCTACTTGAAAGGAAGTATTAGGAACTTGAAAGGATTTTGTATTAGGCCTACTGAATACAATAAATGTACAAAAATAATAATTTCAATCGTGTTAATTATTAATTATTATTATTATTATTACTATAGTTAATTATTTGTTTCATTATTGTGACCAAAATATAATATGGAGTAAAACATTGTTTAACCTACGATTTATTTATAAGCCCTGTAAAAATATAGCTGTCTTAATGCTTTAAAAAAATACAGTTATTTTATTGAATAAAAACTAAAAATGCTTAATGGAATCTGATGGCGGAATATTAACTCATATATAACAACTAAAATATAGGATTATTCAAATCTGAAATTATCTAATTATGCGATGAAACTATAATTAATTTTGTATTTAATATATAAAGTAACAAATATGGTAGTCAAAAATGTTAATTAAATTTTCTGGAATATACATGCATAAATAATTTATACGGTATGGAGACGAATCTTCACTTTATCAAGACGTTCCTTCTTTAGTTTAGAACTTGTTTACATCAAGCCCAGAATTTAATTTTGTTGATTGGATTTTTGGAGCAAGCCCGCGGACCTCAATCCCTGGATCATCCTCTGCCTTTAGCGAACTGTATTAAAACAACGCATGGCTTCTTGGACGTGTGTTTTATATAAACTTTTTAATTATTTTGACAAAAGCAGAGCAATTCACACCGCGAAGTAGGACTGCAAATTACTTTGAGGTTGAAGTGTCGCCTTCATAATGTTTTTTTAAATCTTAAAGACAACCATTGGCACCAAACTGTATTCAATCTCAGGCAGTGAGGTAACTTCCCTCCCCCATCTTCGTTTTGATAGTTTCTTCAAAGTTGCAGATATCTTATTGCAGTCGGGAATTGATTGCATGGTTCCGTTTTTAGCGGGGGAGGGGAGATAAATTCTGAAAACTTATTAGTTTGTAATTATAAATAATAATTGAGCTATTTACGACTTTAGGATCAGTAGTATTACTTGGGCTTTAGGGCTTACTTTTAGAAGGCCGATTTATTAAGATTTCTCTTGGTAGTGACGTCAGCAGAGTGGGAGTTAATGACGTCACAACGATCCTACGTCACAGATGACGGATCAATACCCAACGAGGGGAAGCTTTGCTATAGCTTCGTCTTCAAAACATCTGTTGGCGAGATTGGAATTTAAGTTTGTTTTAAAATTGATGCTGATTTAATAATTGTTTCAATGAAATGTCGTGCTTTCTTATACAATACATTTATAATTAATTATACTTATATTCCAGGGAGATCATGGTGAAAGTTGCGCATTGACATTTTTAAGCGAGGAGGGTTTTCGAATGTATTTTAAAAATTTGCGGAGGATTATTATTCGAGAGTTTTAAAACAAAAATCTAAAGCTACCGCCTTTATAAACCTAGATGACTAGGCCTATGTTTGCCATTTAACTTAAACGTTCAAATTAAAATAAGAAGGAACCAAGAACTAGATTACTAGAGATGAGACGTAAAATCTAAATAATACAAACTGAGATGAGAAAAACATGCACGGACGAACACAAAGAATAACAGATGATCAAGACAGTAAGATGCATTTTCAGAAAAATAGTTTAAATTGTCAAACATAGGATATACAATGTGGCTAATATTGGATATACGTGACAGAATGACACAAATATTGAAATTAATTATATTCAAATTAAGTCCAGAAATACTAATAAGTACTCCAAAATAAAGTATAGTACTCTAAAAGACAAAGAAAATACTTTATTTAACACATTAGAACATGATGTATGAAAACACGGTACTTTATAAAGGTTTTCAAGAGAATGTATGAATATTGGATTATCCGACCCGTTGTATTTGTAATAATAAGTGCTTAATTTTGATTCCATCAAGTATATAAACTTACAAGTAAAGATCATTATTTATTTATAGTATAAATATTCATTCTTTTTAAAACAATGAAACAATTTTAAATACCTAACTATAATGTAAGATCTTGTTTTGTTTTTCAATTTTCAAACTAAAATAATTTGTATAGGCTATTGAAAACCTCGAGATTTAAGTCCAAAATATATCTAAAACTCAAGTTTTTACGGCTCAATTGATTTATTTTTCCCGTTTCGGGGTTCAGCGTCCCAGACCCATCGGAACGCCTCGCACCTACAGGGTCATTATTAGTGGGTAGGAGCTTTTCAATTGGGGGGGTTCTGAGACTTGTGCACTTATTTGCTCATTGGGACTTAGGGGTGATGGTCACTCTGCTCCTGCCTTACATAATATATTGTTTCTGTAATCTACTTACTGTTAGTCCTGTATATTGCGGTAACCCTATGCAGAATAAGAACCCTAAGAGAATGTGAACTTGTAATCACAGATAAAATATATTCTTCCTTTTTTTAAGAGAAGGGGAAATCCTTCATGGACGTTATTTTACCCAGAGACGCATCCCTGGGTCACGATTCAGACTCATACTGAATAAAACCCCCTCCCCCTCCAGAGTTCCTGGTCTGGGACAGCTTGCACACTACTTCAGCGCAGGGCTCTTCTTGTCATTACTTCTCTCTATTTACATTCTTTCTTGTTCCTTATTCCAAGCAATTTTCCTCTTTCTTGCTTACTAGTACAGCTCTTACAAATTGAGAGATCGCTCCAGTTTTCCTCATTCGCTAGCATCACCTTGCCTATGTTGCTCGCTATCACCTCCTTTCAGATGCGACCAGGTAGCCAATCTCATTAGCAAACTCCCTACACGTAAAGCACCTGGCATAGACAACTTGAGCAACACCACGCTTCGCAACATCCCATCTACTACGGTAGCACTCATAACAAATATCTTCAATGGAATCATGCGAACAGGTCACTTCCCTTCATCATGGAAAGGAGCCAAAATAATCACGATTCCCAAACCCGGAAAATAGGCTCTTTTTCCTGAAAATCACAGGCCCATCTCTTTACTCCCAACGATTTCTAAAGTCTTTGAGAGATTAGTCTACTCCCTGCTCACCCAGCATCTCAAAGACGTCATTCGTTCCGAGCAATTTGGCTTTCGAAGTGAACATTCCACAACACTCCAACTTGTAAAAGTTCTCAACGACCTTTCTGTTGGCTTCAACAACAAAAACCAATCTATTGCAGTGTTCCTGGACATATCAAAAGCTTTTGACAAAGTATGGCACGAAGGCCTGCTTTACAAACTAGCCCGCAGCCCAGTTCCTCCATGCTATGTACATCTCATAAGCTCATACCTCGACAGCAGAAGGTATGAGCTCATACCTCGTACCTTCCAGGTTGCTGTCGAAGGTACACTTTCCACTTCTAGACCCATCGAGGCAGGAGTTCCCCAAGGCTCAGTTCTTGGTCCGTTACTGTACCTTCTGTACACTAACGATATTCCAGTCATCCCCAAAGTATCACTGTGACTCTTTGCTGATGACGCTATGTTCTACTACAGGACTCTGAACCTGGAATATGGCTCGTCGGTCATTCAACAACAGTTGGATGCCCTACAGCCGTGGCTCAGGAAGTGGAGAACTGCAGTAAACACAGACAAAACGCAAGCCATCCGATTTTCTCCACTACGTAGATTTCCTAAAGTCCAATTAACTCTAAATAAATCACCCATAGCATGGACCCGCAAAGTCAGATACCTTGGAATCACGCTTGACGCTAAATTAAACCTGTCACGCCAAGCAAACTCTGTCAAGGGCTAAAACCGTCCGTGGCCGACTCCTTCCAGTCATTCACGCCAAGAGCCCCCTACCACTTCGTATCAGATTGTCCATGTACAAAACATATATCAGACCGGTACTTACATACGCAGCTCCAGCTTGGTACTCTTTGCTATCTGTTTTTTGGAAGAAAAAGTTGGACTCCTTCCAGAACAAAACTCTCCGTTGGATCACCAACTCCCCATGGTACGTATCGAACGCCATCATCTCTCAAGGGCACAAAATCCCCACACTCGAGGACTTTATCCTAAAATTAACACATAGAGTCAAATACAGAGCCGAAGGGTCTCAACACACACACATCAAACAGATCATCACTGATCCTGCACCTGCCCACCGTCCTTTAGTCTCTTCATCCCATCTTTTCTTGCCAGCTATTCAGAGTCTGTGTCCTTTCGCTTTACTCCTTTTGACGTGTCCTCCTCTGTCGTATATCCTTTTCTTTTCTATAGCCAACAAATCTATGGGAATCACTCCTGCGATGGATAAGACTGCTGCTTCAGACACTGTACGGTAAGACGATATTGTATATATTTCACCTCTTCTCTGGATGGATAATAAACTATGTCTGTATTTATTTTTAAGGACAGCGTCCGCCCATATTTCTGCTACATATAACATGATGGAATGAGCTGTCTCCATCGGCAATCTCCTTCTCTTTGTCTGAGTCCTCCGATATTGGCCATCAATCTGCCAATATTGATTAGCTACAGTGATTGATGCCCTTTCAGCCACTTTCCTGGTGTGTTGCCAATATGATACCTTCGAATCAAGAGTAATTCCAAGATATTTTAACGCTTTTTTGGTGGTAATGGTATCGTTTCCTACGCACATATCCACTATTGTTGGTATTCTTTTTCTTGTTAGAATGAGTATCTCCGTCTTAACAAGTGCCAAACTGCAGGGCATGGCCACTCATCCACTTGCTGACTATCCTCATTACCTGGTTGATTTTTAATTGGGCTAGTTACGTGCTATGATGGGCCTCGATTGCAATCGTCGCATCATCTGCTTAAGCGACGAGGAAAGTGCCCGCTGGCATCTCAATCCGTAACAGACTGTTCCAAAAGTACCAAGCATTCTAAAAGTCTGGTCCAATGATGGATCCCTGCGCCTTCCGGCCATACTGTTTACATGATAACGTAACTATCTAAGTTAGACGGAATTCAGTTGTGGTAATTTACAGACTTTGGTGAAATACATTTTAGCTCGACCTTGTGCTCTCTACGTATAAGATTTCAGTGGTATACAGATCTGGGCCTTAAGAGGCCCATATGTATGTATATCATTGAATTATTAATATTATATGAAGTTGCGAAAGAAAAACGATTAATCTATTCATCCAAAAGAAAACTGGGCCATCCATTATAACAGAACAAGGACTATCGATTTTAACACAAAGGCGTACATTGTTTGCATTGTATGCAATACACAACCTCGATCAACCCAAGTGAGAAGGGCTACAAATATGTTGAACATATATATGCTGGCACTCAATGCTGTCATTTAGCACTACCACTAAATGCTATCAATTAACGCAGTTAGTTATTAAACGCTGTCTTTCAATTTTGAAAACTAACGCTGTCTCTTATGGTGTCACTTCACACTCTCTCTTAGAGTTGTCATTTAACACCAAAATTTAATGTCATTTAATGCTTCCACTTGCTTGTCTCGTTTAACGACGCTCAATTAATGTCCGTTAATTATGTCGCTTAATGCTGCCTTTTAACACAATCATGTAATGCCGACATTTATCGCAGTTTTTTATTGCTGACACTTAACTCTGCTACTTACTTAATATTTAACGCAGCCACTATTAATGTTATTCAACGCTGCCTACAAAAGATTCAATTAAACTCAGTAATTTAATGCTGTCAATTGATGATAACTTTAAGGTAGGGTAGACAATGGGTGAAGTGAATAAAAGCTAGAAGTAGCTAGGTCTAAGGTTTTTTTTTTATGCAATAGCTAAGATTTGAGTGATTAAAGTTGGTTAGACGAGTGTAAGCCTAGATCTTGCTAGACTTTTCCAGACGGCTTAGCTCTTGCTTAAAAACGATGTGAATAGAGACTTCTAGCTTTAGAGGTTAGCACAAGCTAGCAAAATTCGTAGCCGACTCCAGGGCATGCTAGCTTTTTACTCAGTAGTTGTTTGTCTTCCGAAATGGCGGTATTTATGCATGTGTGTCAACAAATCATAAATAATTTATTAAAAAAAATACGTATATGCATATTCTTACGCACGAACATGTAGCGTATACATGTTCACGTTCATGTCCCTGTATGCACACGGGATATGTGGCTGCAAAAATCATGTTTATTTGTTTTGTTTTTTAATTATTATTATTATTTATGTATAACTCAATGTAAGCGGGAAGGATTGTGACTGGATTCAAATAGGTTAAATGTTAAAATAACTTAATCCTCCAGCAACAGTAACATCAGTCTGTTGCAAAGTCCGAAAATGTTTTAATTTGTTTCTTTTCATTTTCGATTTACATTTTTTGCAGCCCCATCTGCTGCAGCAACACTTTACGTCATAGGCGTCATTGTAAAAATATTTCGCACTTTGTTTACATTAAAATACGTTCTTAAGATTAAATTGTTTTCAACACCTATGCAAATGTCAAGCTACAATAAATTATCAATATATTGCTGGAATTTTCTTTGGCCGAATTGGGAACTGGTACTTTATTTTATATAGCTGCAGTTTAGTGTATCAAAGTATAGTGTTCTAGAGGCAGCACACGGCGTTTTCGTCCGCCACGGATTATTTGCCGTCGCCATCATATCAACAGATGCGCAAAGGAGAGTATTAGAGCATACACATTGGTCGGAAAAATAAATGATCGGTTTATTTACCGCTAACGGTAGCTGTGCAGCCGCTCGCTACCACTACAATCGACGGATTTTCCACCGTCGAATGTACGGATGTAGAATGCTCCAAAATCTTTTCTTCTTTTGTTTATTGATTGGATGAACCCGATGGAATAACAATAAAGCGAGAGTTGCTCTCTGTTAATATCAATAAAACAAAAAGAAGTAATACATTACATAACACACTTCGTGATTGATGAACTAGACACTTCAGTTTAATGATTCCCAATGAGGCTTTTTATGAGCGGCAACGGTAACTAATCCGCAGCAGGTAAAAAAAACGCCGTGTGTTCCAAGTCTATGGAGTTAGAGGCAGCGCACGGAAAAATTTTGAGTCATGGTTGCTATTCTAAATTATTCTAAAATAGGCCTGAATCACAATTAGAAGTGGAAAATTAATTATACATACCTATATAATTTTAAAGTACTTTTCAAAAGCCTAAAAAGTGTTATTTTGCATCTTAATTTTTTAAAAAATTTCCAAGACCCCCTCCCCCCCGGTTGTTGTAACCCCCTCCATACGGTCATGGTTACCCATGGTTACGCCCATGCTTTACGTTGTAGCTGCGGAAGAGACAAATCTTTAGTTTCTTCTGTTTCGTGTTCAAACACATTTTTATTGCTTTTTCTTACAGAAGCTGTAATTTGTGATTGTGTTGATGGGCATGATTTTGATGTACTATTTTCAAATTCCATGTAATCTGTTGGTTTATTTAATTCAACCTCCTTAGCAGGTTGTGTACCGATGCGAAGCCTCCTGGGATTTTTCAGAAAGTAGGATTTTCCTTGCTGCTGAATAGTTCATAAATTTCCTTCTCCCAAGTACAGATATCTCCGCGAATACTTTCACTTGACCTTGCCCGGGCGAGGGGTGTGGGTAAAGGGCGTAAGTGGAGACAAAACACATTTTCACACGCCGCTTTCTAATGTGATTCATTCTTTCGACGAACTGGTGGTGTATCCTCACCCTTGAAAGGGTTACAAAAGTAATTAAATTATTTATGTTCGTTTTTCTAGAGATAATTGCATAAAATTGGAACATGTAACTGGTTTTTCTACCCGCACTGGGAATACTGATGTTTTTAGTATGGTTAGTAGCCCATAGTCCAAGTGCCAGCAATCGCGCCGAGGTCTGTATTGAGCTTGATTTTTCTGTTTCCAGTATCCTTCTTACCTGTTTTTTCTTTATGCTGTATTTTATGTTGCTCAACATTTTTTTTAACTGGAGTTCAGTTACATCTTTTCCCACGACCGAGGAATATTCTTGATTCACAGCCTTTTTAGCTGCAACAGCTGATGGAATCTGCGACGTTTCACAAATAGTAGGATTCATTAATAATAATTTTGCAAAAAGCGCCCTGTCCAGAGAAGTCTTATAATCAAAGTTTCATCCTCACTTTATGACATGATGAATATTGTATGTTTAAGAAAAGTAGTCTTTATACAAGGTGTTTCTGTAATGCATGGAGATAAACCATGGGTGGTTATATGGATCAAAATAAAGAAAAATGTTCCTAAACACATGTTTGGAACTGCTTCTTTTAAACTGTCTTTTTTTTCATTTAAATGGTAGGTTTTGGCCCATATAAAAAACATTCTAACTACTCTACCACATGTCCTTGGTACATCCCTTCTTCTTAGGGTAGGCCTACACAATTTTATTTGGTATATGTCAAATAACTCTTTTCCCGTTACCGTTGTACTATAAATAAAACTTAAGGATTTAAAGTGAAAGATTGAAAAATGTTCCTTCGAAATGTATGTTTATTTATTTTCAACTTTTTATAGTCATATAACAGAGTTAAAATCGTTTTGGTATTTATTAAAATTTACTTTTATTAATTTTGCCTTACTTTTCTATCACACTTTATCAAAAAATTTCATAAGATCAAAACTATTGACCGCAAAATTTTATATTAAAGAAGTGTTTAAATTTTAATTTGATATTTTTTCAAGTAGGCATTAAATTGACAGCATTAAATAACATAAGGGACAGATTTAAATAATGTCATTACATGATAGCGTTAAATGATAACGTAAAACGACATCATTAATGCATTGGTTGAAGTGAATAAAAGAAGTTTCTAGATTTAAGTTTCTATATAGTTTTTTAAGGTAAAGCTATGTGATGTATGGAAAAGAATTCATGGTTGTGCAGCGTAGACCTAACAGAAGGAAATGAGCATGTATAAAGTTACAGTAGGCCTATACTAGACAAATTACTTTGTACTATATTGTATTTATTTAGTAATAAGTATTCTATTATCAGTCAGTTTTATAAGAGGAATGAATACAACTTCAACAGCAAATTTGTTTAATATTAAATTACGAATAATATAAGTTAACTGGTGTTTGCATGTTATGTTTGCATGTTACAATGGTAACTAAGATAACCATTATAGCCCAATAACTTGGTAATTGATAGTTTATTATTATGTTGTTGCTTACACTAACGGCTACATCAGCTTTCCTGGACGTTGTGTAGGCCTAAATAGACAGTCTAATAAATAAATACGTATCTCACTGGATTGGTACTGAATGTAGAAAAACACTAACTTATAGTCTAATTATCATTCCCTGTTATATAAAAAATCAACATATAAGTCAACCTAAAACAATGTCTACAGACTTAAAATTATTTAGTAGGCCTGACAATATTTAATTAACTATGAACTTAATTAACAAAAGTTAAAATCAAAACACAATGTAGGCCTACTTATAAGAATAGTGATAAACTCTGATGTTAATAATGTTGAAATATAGTAGGCCTAAACGTTTTGTTTGTTTATTTATAAAACAATACAAAAACATTAAATTAACTTACAACAAAAAAATATAAAAAATATTAAAACTAATACATTATAGGGAGACAATCCTTCTATTGCATACAACGCCCGTGCTGCTCCACTCACATAATTAATAATTTATTTTTAATAATGGATAATCATAGCCTGAAACCTAAGATGGTTAGTAATATTATATTTCTAAATCAGAGGCTAAACATTCCTGAAAAAGTTGTGTTTTTGGCCCGTTAGATGGCAGCACCTCTGCGGCAAATTTGTACTACGTATAATTTCCGTAATTATTTTCCGATTTTTGTTTTGTAAGTTATTTTGGCCGTTATTATGAGTAAGTTATTATGAGACTCAGCATAAATGTTTAAAATATATATTTTAACTCCTATGTCAAGTTTCAATTCGATATATTAAAATTCGGCTAATTTAGAATGAGCCAACGCTTCATATATGAATAAGATGTCCCCTTTTAGTGATTTTCCCTGCTGCAAAATACATACCTGCATTTTCGAATTTATTCCAGACAAACCATTGCTCGGACGAAATAAATACATATGACCTTTTTTGTTGAAAAATACCTCCTCTACACGGTGGTATTTTTTATTTTCCTCTATCTTCATCCCAGCTCGAAATATTAAGGATAATCGAAAAAAAATGATAATCGATTTTTTTTCGACTTTGGGAAATCGATAGACTGGTAAACTTTTTTTTATGTTAATCTACATAATTTAATGTACTTATAAAAAAAAAATTCAGCCGTATTGCAACTTACTGGTAGTTGTAACCTATACCGACTGGGCTACTTAGGAAAATACTTTTACTGTAAAAGTAAGAGGTTTTGTTTCCCTAATGTTTTGGTATTATTATTTTAATTTTAGTTTTATAATTTAATGAGTAATTCGCGTAACGGGTGTTACATAATTTAATGTAACGGGTGTTACAATTCAACACAACTCACAACCATTCAGTGTTTATAGTATATTTATATTCATTTTAAGTAGAATTTAAATACATAGCCCTATTCAGAGTTTATTAATTTTGGTAGCAACACTTAAAAAGTTAAGAATGATATGTTATTTTAAATAAAATTGAACACGATAACACCTTCAAATTTCATACTGCGAATTTCCTATTTGTAATTCCAGAATCAATCTTTTAACATATTTACTGGGCAATGAATGTTAGGCGTATCAAATGATTTTATTTATCTTTAAAGTTTTAATTCTATTACTATTACACCTCATAAATTTTTTTTCTCACGATAAAATGATGAGTGACGTTGTAAAGTGTCAGCAGCATTTGCAAAAAGCCAGAGAGTGAGATAAAAAAAGAAGAGAAGAGAACAATACACTAAAAGAAGAACAACTTGAAAAGATCCTAAGCAGAGTAAAAAAATGTAGGGAGAAAAATAAGAAGCGCAATTACTATCAATATCTCAGATTTCGCTGGGATATTAAATATCATATTCTGAGAGATGACAAATTTAAGAATATTTTTGGCAAATTACAACAACCTACAGTAGCCCAAAGGACATTTTACAATTCTTTACGAGTTTCCACTAGCAGTTGATATTTTTGAAAAGTGAATGCGCTTATGAAGTTCCAAATTATTAAATTCTAGAATTTGATTTAGCGATTATTTTGTTTTTATTTAAAGTTTTAGGCCTATTCTATTAATTCTTGATAGGGGCATATATAAGACTGATCTTTAGTAAGTCTAATTCATAATAGGCCCTAAGGAATGGTATAAAAAGTACTGAACTATATCCATGTAATGTATTAAGTATATATTTGTTAAATATAAGTTTTTTTATGAAATATAAGTTTTTATTTCTTATAGATCACTATAAGATCAAAGAAACCTCAATTATACTTCTTGTTGTTATTTGACACCTTATTATTATATAATATATGTTAAAAATCTTAATTTTAGCAACTGCGTAACACCAGTTACATTTTAATGTAACACCCGTTACACAAGATTTAATTTTATGTTTAAAATATTGAATGCCAATATCAATTTGAATTACAGTTCCATTAAATACATTTACTGTGGAATAACTCAGTTTTTTCAAAATTTTACAGTTTTGAAATTCACAGAGTTTTTAGAACATTTACATGAAGTTCAATTTCACTATCCATTTTCAGTAACACCCGTTACACTCCTTTTTTCTATATTTTAGGCTAACTAAGATATAGTTAGCCTTCGTTGAAAGTCGAAGTTGCTTTTTAGATTTTGTTGTTCCTCGGCGATCCATTGAGAAAACAAAATGTTAAACGAAATAAAGTTCTCAATAACAATAATTACAAGACGACGCAATAGTACAACAAATAAGAATCGCGGGAGAGCACATGGATGGAAGCGCGGGAAACCGTCATCCAACTGTATACAAGCAACATCTGAGACGCGCGGTGGGGGTAGAGATGGCGCGAGTGAGTCACAGCGGCACTGCACCTGCTTCGTGTCACTCTCGCGTTTGTTCTCATTACTGTAAATGTATAAACAACGATACCGACTAAACCAGCCAGGCGATTTTAAAAATTAAAAGTGTAAAATTAATTAAAAATGATTGTCTTCAAAATGACTACCTGCGATTTGCATTTTTCGTTTTGTAACCCAATTATTTTATTATTTTTTTTTAAACCAGCAACTTAATTAAAATTTAGCTTCATTGGCGTGAATTCTAATCTTATTCCGTTCACAAATCAGTTTTGCAAATGAACATCGGACGAAAATTCCACCAATAAACACCAATGAAAAATGATTGTTTTATTGGCTCCATTTTGGTGCTGCGCCGTGGTGGCAGAATTTGGAACTAATCCTGGGACGTTTAGCCTTAAGTTTATGATATAACAGCAGTTTTAATAAAGGTTGAAAGGACCAGCATGTCTTTTTAATATTAGTTTTACTCTTAACATACCAATAAGGAACATATTCAATCAGCTCAGATACGTATTTTAAATTGACAAATATTTTAAATGGACAAATAGCATTTTTGAAGTGAAAACTTCTTTAGGCCCACCGAGCACTTTTTAGTATTTTAGATGAGGTAAAATGTACAAACTCACGATACGCGTCTTGAGACGCTAAATTAAGACACTTTTGATTTCGTCGATGATTTCTTCTTCTCCATTATTTTACATACGTACTAATATAACCCAGAAGTTGAATTTAACAGCTGAACGTAAAAGAAGAAGAAATCGACGAAATAAAATAGGTTTAGGTAAATTCAAAGCCTTTTAAACTCCAACGATTACATAGTATAAAATCTAGATAGGTTAGGCGATAGGTGAAGCCGACCCGTTAGTGGGATTCCACACCAAGATGGCTTCGCCGAGCCTTTCAGAAGGTGCCGTATCTTAAATAGTTTTATTTAGAAAATATTTCTAAAAGATTGATTTAGAAAACTGAGTAAAATTATAGAACCTATTTTTTCACAGAAAATGAAAGATGGTCTAGCCTATAGGTCTAATACTGATATTCTGGCAATACAATCATTTTTGTATAGGCTTTGTTCCACGGATACAGACACACAAAAAATACAAACAGTCCGTACAAAAACCGGATGTATGGCAACCCTACTACTTCAACTTCATATAGGCATTTCCTTTTTTGGAACGAAGTTGTGGTAGAAGTTAACAAATAGAAAAAAATATAATGCATAACGAAAAAAAGTTGTATTAATTAATTAATTGGTTGCAATGGCAATGACAAATATAAAATAAACGGTATCAGATAACTGCCACACGCTTTCTCCCAGTTGAAACTTTATACCTTCCCAAGAGTAGCATATAAGATGGTTATTTAGAATTGCAAAAGTAGGAAAATGTTACCATGGAAAATATTAGATGCATGTAACACACATCCATATTATATTATTATATTATATTATTATTATTATTATTATTTAAACTATTCGATCGATTTCGAACAAATTTGCACCAAACATGTCAATTAGGCCTGTATAGATGCAAGAAAAAAGGTTTTAAAAAACAACCCCCTTTTTTTACAAAAACTCCCAAAAATCAGTTATTAGGCTATTATTATTATTTCCTAAACGAGAACTTTTAGGAAGATGCTGTTTTTTGCATATGGTAGGGTACTTTAAGGGCTACAAATAAGCCAAAATCGTTATAGCCGTTTTTGAGAAATTTCGATTTTTCTCGTTTTTTTTGCCATTTTTAAGGGGTAAACCCCCTTAAAAATCCAAAATAGTAGACACACAGACACACGGACAGACATCACCAAAAAACCACTTTTTTGGGTTCAGGGAGTACCAAAACAAATAATTACACTACAAATATTTTTGGGTTCAAGGAACACCAACACAAATAATTCCACTAAACACTTTTTTTGAGGTTCAGGGAGCACCAAAACAGATAATTCCACTAAAAATTCAAATTCGAAAATTTGGACGAAAACAATACTCTATCCACATACTACGTATAGGGTGGAGAAAGTAATATGAGTAAGGCAAAAAGCGTTATCAAATTGGTTACAATGTTAATGTTCATCAATTTAAAGACGATCGGTTCTGTCCGGCGTAGTTCAGATTGTCGTCGTCAAGCGCAGACATTTTAGGTTAGGCCTAGAAAGTAATTTTAAGTCTAGGCCTGACCTAAAATTATTGTATGTATGTTGCCGTTAAGACAGGTAAAATAAATTTAACATACACACAATAATTTTAGGTTAGGCCTAGACGGATTTTATGGTTATTGAATGTATGTACAATGAATGGACATTTAACTGTGTTTACCATCTTAGCTTTGATGTTATAATTAATTCTACACCTTTATTATAATAACATTAAACGTATGGAAACAGTAAATATTTGTATAAAAAACAATCTAATAATAAACAGCAATTGAAAGATTAAAATTATGTGTGTATGTCGCCGTTAAGGCTGGTAAAAAAATTGAAGAAAAGGCGTGATGAACTTCGTTCCTGACGGTGGTTCCACGACCGCACACATCTACTTTTTTTATAAGAGAATTTCAATATTTAATTATTTGAGAATTTTACTTACAGTTTTATCTAAAGTGGTTTTATTTTCAGGTTTCCGAAAATTTAACTAAATTTATAACATTTTAGGACAGTAAATGTAAAACGTATTTTGCTGATTTTTTTTACATTTTTGTTATTTTTCCAACAATGTTATTTTTTCCATTAAGTATTTGAATTTGCAATGAGTCTTTTTTATTATTCGTAGTTTTTTGAGGTTTATTAAGGTTTTAGACTATGCAATAACCGCTGTCAATGTGTCAAATATAAAAAACACTATACAAAATGAAGTACACATAACGAAAATTACGTCTTATATGTTTTGAAAGTACAGTATTCAAATTATGAACAGTTAATAGGTAGATTACTCTGAGCAGAGAAGTAGGGTTGTAATTAGGTATTTAGTAATTAAGTAATAGCATTGAAGAAACAACACTATAACATGGGGGTTTCGCTTCTTATAGTGTTGTTTCTTCAATGGTAATAGTTAGATTACTGTAGTAATAATAGTTTTGGTTTCAATGATAGGAAGCGCAGTGGTTACCGCACTACCGCACAGATAAATGTAGTGCCGTCTGACGCGAAGAGTAGCGCGGCCGTGCTTCATTTACTCTTGTCTTCAACCTGCCTGTCTGAGGTAGTGATGTGCGATACAGGTCCATGTATCGCTATCGTGTATACGTATATGTATCGTGTATACGTATCACAACGTGAAGTATCGATACAATAAAATATCGTATACCCATTGTATCGATACAGTATCGTATCGAGATCAGAAGTGTTGTATAGATAAAACATCGTATGAATTGAACTGTATCGTAAAGGTCGGGGGGGGGGGGGGGGGGGTTTCCCTTTAACCGAATGATACTCATTTAAACTGTCAAAGTTAACCAACTCCCCTTTCTCGTAAACTTAATTTTGCCATTTAATTTTTTTAGTTTCTAGTTCTCTAAACTTTGGACGTAAATTTACTATTCGACCTACGGCAACAGAAATGCATTAATAAAAGAAAAAATAGCCTAAAGTTCTAACTTATAGTCTTTAGTCACAGTATGTTTACCTGTATTCAAAATTTAACAGTAGAATGTAAAACAACCTCATCACCTGCAAAAATATAAGCCGAGTGTCAAATAGTAAATTTACGCCCAACTTTGTTTTAATTGCCTCGAAGGTATCCTGCATCATATCATACAACTATTTTAAGGTTTAAGCTAGTCCAAACTGATTAAGATAAGCGGCGATGGGAATTATAAACACAAAATATTGAATAGTCAAACACAGAAAAACTAAAACACGTAGCCTATAATATAGAGAACAAGTCAATATGTAAAAACAAACAACAATATGATTTTAGATCATACACAAACTACTATAAACACACACAGTAATATTCTCCAAGGAACTAGGAACATAAAAAGTAAGAAGCTTCTTTCTTTCGTCTTTGTCTCGGCTCTACACTCTGTCTCTGACTCTATTTCTATTCTCTTTGTGGCTTTGTTTTTTCTGCAACAAAATTAACACAGTCAAATACTTAAACCTAACTGTAACTGTATCGGACGAATCGGTACAGTGTATCGAATGACTGTATCGATACAGCGTATCGCAACAAATGTATCGTTCCCAAGTATCACGATACACGTATCGTATCGAATGGCTCTGTATCGATACAAAATATCGTGTATCGGAAGCCATTGTATCGATACTCGTATCGATACGTATCGTATCGCACATCACTAGACCAGAGTCAATGACTACATATCAATTGATATGACTGTAGTCATTGCCAGAGTACACTTCGTAAAAAAAATTTATGACAAAATAAGCTAATTTCAAATAAGCTTATTTACAACCTTGTCGCTTACAAAACTTCTCTACCCGAAAAATAAAAAAATCCTCACAGACCAACTTTTTCTTGTCACGATTTAAAAACCACATACAAGTTTTAACTTTAACTTGTAACATAAATTAGTAATACAATTATTTTACAATTTTAAATTGCACCATTACTGTCCAACACTAATGTTTTGTCTGCATGCGAAATTTTAACTTTATCGTAAGTCGGTCAAACGACAATGTATTTGAAAAGCGGGCATTAAAATTTTCTCCGTGTAAATGGTGCATTTGACACTTCTAAACCCAACCAAGATAGCGGAGTTGGCTTCAGCTGCTGTAATGCTTGTTAATCTAGGTTTTATACTATGTAATCATTGATTTAGTCACGTCATGCAACCGATGAAATGGACACTGCAATTAATTTTGTAAGTTTGTTAAATTAGTGTAAATTGTGGAGATACCTCTAAAATGGAAATAGTGCTTTCTCATTTTTTAAATGTCTAAATTTGCTAACTTGGTTCCTATGGTAATGAATGCAAATGCATTAAATAAACGTGTGTTGGTTCATTATAAGCCTACCCTATTAGGCTATTATGTTGTTAAACTTTTAATACAAATTAACTCTTTGACTTTAATATTTAATATCATACAATGATAATAAAGTAAGCCTCTCTCGAAGATTTTCAAGAAACCTGTGTTGGTTCAGTACAAAAGTGAAATCTGTCATGAATATAAATCGTTGGTCAGCCTATATTAGTTTAATCCAAAATTTGATCATTATTTTTATCTTGTCCCATTTAATTTAATTTTTATTTTATTTTAGACCTACCTTGTTTATGTGATTTTTTAGAAAATTTTTAATGGGACAAGATAAAAATAATGATAAAATTTCGGATTAAACCAATAGGGATAACCAACGATTTATGTTCATGACAGATTTCACTTCTGTCGGCAGTCCCACGACTGCTTTCTGTTTAATTTTTTTTTATTATTAAACTTTCTTTTAAAGTATTTGTACTTTTCATTATGTTTCCCAGTCGATTTGAGGAAATAGCTTTCATCTTGTAATTCACGAAGAGCACAGTTTTCACCATTTCAAATTATATAAAGTAAATTATGTTTTATTAAAATATTATGAGTGTTAAATACCGCCCCGCACTGGAAAATAATAATAAAATTCAATAATCATTGGCAACTGGCGAAGTAGTTACTTGAGTCGCTACTAGAGGCACCACTCACTAAGTCCTGTTTGGTAGTTTAGGCATTTAGTTACAAGAGAGCAGCACCTGTTTGATGGAATAAAATCACTTATTCGTTTTTCTTCACCTTGAAGAAAACTCCCGAGTGTACAGTATGATTTCAATAAAAAGGTCTGACTCAAGCCGCAAAATAGTTAAAACATGCATTCGTATTAACGTGTTTCGGATTCTATTTATAAATTAATAATCTGGGAAACTACTTTAAGTTATAAAGAAAATGCTTTACCGGTATATTTATTACGCGTTAGCTTCAAATATGGAAATTTTACCGTACTTAAAATTCCCAAAAAATGAATTAAAAATAATAAATTTTTACCGTTGATTAAAAGGAGTTGCCGTCGATTTTTTTCAATTATGAAAGAATTATGATTAGATACAAGACAAAAGCTCATAGCCTTTAAGAACAATTTAAGATGTTTCACAACTTTTTAGGTCGAAAAAGGCGTTCGAAACACGATAGTACGAAGTGCATTTTGCTGTTTTACGCAAGGTATAGAAGACCCTTAAGTAAAATTTCTTTTTAACTTAAGGGTCTGCTCCAGTAAACGAGAAAGCAACCGGAAACGCAAAAGCTTCTCACTATATCCCTATCTAAACAGTGCAATTTCTTGCAGCTGAACGTTTTGACATTGCCTCATTTCAAACCATTTTATAAGTCTACCTTTTGTAATTGAGTGTTGAAAAAAAAACTGAATATTCTTTATAAAATTACGGATAGGGCTTGCAAATTAGTTTTCATTATTAATTTTTTATTGTGTTAGGAAACAAACTCAAACTTTGTACTTACAAAATGTCAATTACATAACAAATCAAAAGCATTTAAAAAAATGTAAAATTCAAAACGGATTCGTATTGTAATTGTGCTTAAAAAGAGACCTTGCAAAGAATTTTATGATAAAAAATAAACGAAATAAATGGTTTGAAATTTAACATTGCTCTTATGGGATAAAAATCCAAGATAGCCACCACTACAGCACACCCTTAATTAATTATACATTTTACTATCATATTCATAACTTACTGAAGTTGGATTCATTACTCTTACCACAGAGAAAATAATATATTTAATTTGTATTATCTGTTGATTACCCTTACCCAAGAGAGGCTGGCATTGACAGAACAGGTTGATTGATTACAACTTGAATTTTCTCAGAAAGTAAGAAGTAGCCTATGTACTCATTGATGGCTGCACAAAAATACACTTCACAGTACTTAAAAAAAAGCTAATGTGAGTACTTAACAAAGTGAGTACTAATCCCCCCTCATGTGTATAGTTAAAAGCTACTGTAATTATAGAGGGTGTCAGTTGAAGAGGTTTAAACGTTTGATTTTGTATAGCTTGCCCATTAATGCATCGATCTTTTTGAAACTTTACACACCCCACAATAGAGACTTTAAAAATGTTCTGTGGAAATTTTAGCAGTACAACATTTGCAGAAACAAAATGGTGGAATAATGACAAATTTATTAATTTTCTCCCTCTGTAAGTAGGTATTTAATTATACCTTACTGATTTTGTAAAAATTCAATTATTAAATTAAATTGCTGTAGAGTTTGTAAATATGTTTGTCACATTCTAATGATCTAAGGCATTTTGATTAGAAAACTAGGATATAACATAAATGGAAATCTTACAACCAAAGTCTAAAATTACTCAAACTGTAATCCATCCACAGCGACACACTGGTAACAGAGCTCAACAAATGATTCGTACGCTTTTAAGAAGAAATCCTGCTTTATCCGTAGAAGTTCTTCTTCAATTGCGTGTTTTAAATCCTCACCATTTTTGAAGCTGTGGGAATAAACATGTTCTTATAAACATGAGAATAAGAAGTCACATACAGTTAAATCTGGTGATCGCAGTGGCCAATCCAAAAAATTACTTCCATAACCAATCCAAAGCCCATTAGGTTGACAGGATTTGCGAAATGAGGTGAAGCACCATCTTGTTGGAATATGTTTGGTTCATTTCTGGAACCATAAAATGATGCAAGACATGCTGATTTAAAACTTGTGCATACCTAATTCTAGACATTGTACTGCCCGAAATTTCGTAAGATAACACCCCGCTTATACTCAAAGCCGCCCAAACAGTAATGCCTTTTGATTTGAGTAGAGTCTCATGAAGAATATGGAGATGTTGGTGTGTAATAATTACAATTATGCCTATTCACTACACCATTGCGGTAGTAAGTACACTCGTGTGAAAAAACAATTTGAGCATGCCAATCAGGATCTAACTCATGATACTCAATGATACGGGATCAAAATTCCACTCTTCTGTCCGGATCATCCTCAAGTAAATTATGAACTAAGTGGCTTTTGAATTATATATTTTTTTTTAATAATTCAATAAAATCTGGTACCAACTCAAGAAAGTTATTTTTGGAGGGAGAAAATTAATAAATTTTTCATTATTCCACCATTTTGTTTCTGCAAGTGTTGTACTGCTGAAATGTTCACAGATGTGTGATGTGATGTGAGTAAAGTTTCAAAAAGATTGATGTGTTAACGGGCAAGCTGTACAAAATCAAACATTTAAACCTCTTCGTGGAACACCCCGTATTAATACGTTCATAATATTTAAAAAATTGGAAAACTCATTAGAAGCAACATAAGAAGATTGATGTCTTGTCCAACGATGGCCACTGTCTTGTTGTGATGAGCCAACAATCAGCACATCAGCATCATCTACTATAGTTATCATTTCAATTCCTTCATATCAAAATTTCTCTTTTACTTGTGAAATTAAACACTCTTTATTGGTGAGATTGTTCAATAATTTGTTTTGTTCTAAACGTTCATATGTGATACAATTTTGCAAAAATACGTCAAGACTGTTTTTCTAATAAAATCATATTAGAATAATTTTTAGCTACGAGTTTCTATTATCAACTTCGATTGCTGTTTTCTCCAAACCAGTCACTATAACAACATTATTAATACCATATTTTTTATGTAAAATTTTGTAAGGAATATTTTTTGTTCCTGTTCATTATTTTCGACCGACCAACAGATTTGAAGTTAAATGAGAAAACTAGCACACAGTACCCACCTCGGAGTGCTTTTTCGCGTATTAGGGGATGTTAGTTCAGGTGGGAAGTCTTTTGATTCTTATTACTGACCCTAAAAAGAAACACTCCTGTGAAGGGCAAAACTTTTAAAATAATTTTCCGCAAATTACCTTTTTTGGTCCAATGTCGGGCGACTAATGGGATAGAAGAACAAGGGAATTGAGCATAAACACCACCCATGTACTCTTTTACAGCAAAAAATGGTTGACTTAAATACTGAAGTAGCTCAGGATAACGAATTGATCAAAAATTTACAGTACAACACTGAGCATTGTACGGATAAACGCTCCCAAACTTACGTCTGTCCTGGTACAAACTGACGAATCAAATTTCTTAAAATCAGTTGTTCAGCATATTGAAGCGCATGGCTTTGATAGAATTAAATGCGTGCAGCATGTTAAGAAACAAATTGTTGCTTTGGAGTTTTAGAGGATAGCCATGAACGAAACTTGGTGTATTACCTCAGATCAAAACAGATAGATGACTATTTTGTTGCAGGAACTATTAAACCAAATGCAAATCTAAACAATGTTATATTCAATGTTATGAATGAAGTTAAAGGTTTAGGGTATGACTAGTGGTATTTGGAGGCACAAATGATATTATATCAAGTAATTTGTATTTCCTGGATATTAAGAATGCATTAAAAAAATTGTTACCTGTCTCAAAGAACACTAATTTGATTCTGAATCCAATTCCATATGGGTATGATGAAATAAAATTTAATGATAGAGTTAACTGTGCAAATCAGTTGTTGACTAAAACTGTAAATAACTTTACTGAAGAAAATTTAAAAAAACATTAGAATTAATTTTGAGGCAGAAAGGCTATCCCGTTTATTCTTCACTTACCGGTACCATGGACTGCACCTAAATGCTAGTGGCAAAAAAACATTATGTAATAAAATTGTGAATTTTATATGAAAAATTTACTGTATGTAGTCATTCTAGTAATAAGGGTACTTTTTTAGAAAGGTGGCTGCTCAGAACTCCCAAAATGTAATTTTTAATGTAAATGTTATAACTAATATTATAGTTAAGGACGTAGATAGTAAATTTAATTTGGTTTTTTGTTGTGTATCTTTAGATTATAAATTCAGTATTGGGGAAAAAGATTTGTTCAGGGCTGTTAATTAAGATAGTAATTGGTTTATGTGTTGCAATGTTCAGGGATTGAATTCTTACAAAATCTTGGAATTGGAGTTGTTTTTACAGAATTTTGTTTATAAAATAAAATAAGTGCATTAAATGAGCATTGGCTCAAAAGCGACTCGTTACAATTAGCAAATTCGGTAACAAATTTTGATGTGTATTTTAGGAATAAGTAATACAAAAGGTATTTTGGTTGATAAGTTTCATAATAATTATAGATTTAGACACGATTGGCAGCAATATTCAATGAGGATATTTAAAGGGTAGTTTGTTGAAGTTTTTGATTTTAAGCTATTGGTAGTATCAGTGTATACTGTGTCCAATTATAATATTAAAAAACAATTTTTGATGAAATTATACCATCTTATGTTGCTCCTGGAAAGAGAGAGTAAAAATAAGTAAATTCTAATCTCAGACAATCTTAACACCAACATTCTTGAGGCAAATTCTTTTTTTTTTCTTTTTTTTTTTTTTTGTTATGTTTAATGAGACTATGAAAAGCAATGGTTTAGTTTTACATTTTAATGAACCTACAAGCGTAAAGGGTAATAGACAAAAATCAAATTTGTACTGACAATATAGCGACACAGGCGAGTTATAAAATATTGCACAGGCTGAATTTTTACCTTGAATTTTCAGATCATAGAGCACTTTTTGTAAATCTTCCTCTGCTGGATCAATACAAAAATTTTATAAATCAATTATAATTGTTAGAAAAAGGGTTTTTGATGAATTAAAGATAAAAGAGTTTACTGTCCAACTTAATACATAATAGGTCTGGATTTCGAAACCAGAGTGGATGTTAATGCTAATTATAATAATTGTTGAGATGTTTCAATGGCTTTTTTCCTATTAGGACTTTCCATAAATCGCCAAAGAGGAAACCAGTTGTAGTAGATTAAAGGAATTCAAATCTCAAGTAGGAGGAAGCGGGAATTGCACTTCGAGACTAAATGTAACAAAGACATTCAGTTTCGTAAGTATGTCAAATTATGTAAACAATTTTTTTTTTTAAGTAGTCCAAGGTGCCAAAAAGTTAGCAAATAGTTTGTACATTAAAAATGTGGTCAATAAGACTAAGACAGTTTAGCAGATTGTAAACAGGGAACTTGTTATAAACAAAGTAGGAGTAGAGGCAAATTATTTTGACGGATGGACTTAATGGTGTAATAGATGAACCAATGGTGGTTGCAGAGAGTTTTAATTGTTTTTTACTGACATTATCTCAAATACGAAAACTACAGCCATCGGTCTCCACCATACAATTAAACAAGCATGAAGCAGGTGGAATTTCTCTTTTTAATTTCAAATCTACAAACAGTAGGAAAATTATTAAGATGATTCTTTCTTTAAAAAATAAAAACTCAGTAGGATGGGTTGACATCCCTACAAACAGCCTCAGATCACAACCTTAATTCACTTGCTTGGCAAATGGAGTCTTCCCGGATAATCCCAAATATTCACAAATTTCCCCAATCTTCAAGAAAGGAGACAGGTCACATGATCAATTACCGCCCTGTAACTATGCTGTGTAACTTTTTCAAGATTTTTGAAAAAATTCTTAATAGTAGATTATTCTTAATAGTATGTTTTAGGAAGAATTGTAATACAGTAACGGTACTGGTTCAGTTTGTGAGTGAGATGGCCGAGTCCTTGAATGAGTCGTGGGCCACTGCGGTTATATTCTGTGATTTATCCATGGCCTTTGCCTGTGTGAATCATACTGTGTTGATGTCAAAGCTGATGGACTATGGAATAGGTGGAAATTGTCTCTCTCTTATTAAGTCTTACCTTACCAGTAGAAAATAACAAACAATAATTTATAAATATAATGCTAAGTATAACTTGGGCTGGAAAAATACCACGATTGGAGTACTCAAGAATCTGTAATGGGGCCCTTATTGTTTCTACTTTATATCAATGACCTTCTGAAATAAATAAGTAAGGATCTTATTTTATTTGCTGACGGTACTACAGCAACTATAAAAATAAAACAATTAATGAATTAACAATATCTCTCAAAAATACTTTGGATGAAATGGAATCATGTTTTCTCAACACGGAAAAATTTAACTCCCTTATTTTGAAAAATATTGTTTATGTTTAAAATTAATATACCTAAAACTTTAGTTTGAAAAGGTTTTTAACTCCAAACATTAGCTCAACCGGTAGAAAAAATAATGGTTGGAGAACATATCATAATGCCCTTAGTAGGTGCAGTATCTAATCAGTTCATAGTTATTGTAAACCTTTTATACTGTGTGCAAAAGAGTCCGTCCCCACCCTTTAATTTTTTTGCTTGTTAAACAAACAAATATCTTTTGGGGAATGACACTAACTTAACCCAAAGTATCTTTTGAAGTCATCGGAAATTTTGAGTGTTCCCCAAAAATGGGGGATTTTGGGGGCAACTCAAAATCTTCAAATGTAAACCCCTTTTGAGTGACCCCTCATTTTAAAGCGATTGGTATGCGTGGTCTGATCGAATGGCCTGCACGTTCTCCAGACCTTACGCAGATGGGTTTCTTTCATGAGGGGTTTACATTATAAAATTTTGACTTGCCCCCAAAATCCCCCATTTTTGCGGGTTCTCAAAATTTTAAAAACTACCAAAAGAGACCACTTCTTCATTTAATATCATTTCTTCAAGAGTCGGTTCAGTTTTTAAGTCACCAAACTACCAAAGGTGAAATTAAAACTCCAAAAGTCTTAGATGCCAGGTTTCAAGAATGAGTTGTATTCAAAACTATGACAAGCTGCCACTTTGGATAGAAACATGTTAGAGACCTCCAACCTCCACCATTCACCTATTATTTTAAAGCTCTTTAAAATGAGCGGTCACTCAAAAGGGGTTTACATTTGAAAATTTTGAGTTGCCCCCAAAATCCCCCATTTTTGCGGGACACTCAAAATTTCCGATAACGTCAAAAGATACTTTGGGTTAAGTTAGTATTGTTCCCCAAAAGATATTTGTTTGTTTTAACAAGCAAAAAAATTAAAGGGGGACGGCCGGACTTTTTTTACACACAGTATATTATCTAAAATTTTGTCTACAACAATTTTTTGATACAATCCTTACAGCAAAAGTTATCAAAATGAGGCCCAGAACAAAAGGTAAATTTATAATTTATAACATCAACCGTTAGAGTAAGAGCAAAAACTTGTGCAATACTTAGCTTATGAGAGTATATGAAGTTTATTTGAAGGTGCTTCACCTTGGGCGTAGACAGTCTTCTACCAGTGGTGGTAAGGTAAGTGATTTGGTTCCTGAGAGTTGCTAAAATGACAGCCTCCCCATCACTAAGCCTTCTGCTCTCTCTTTAAACACACTTTAAATTGCAAATTTTCATCTATACTAATATTATAAAGAGGTACAATTGTTTGTATGTAGGGGGTAATCTCTACAACTACTGAACCGATTGAAAACAATTTTTTACTGATAAAAAGCTACACTATCCCTGAGTAACATAGACTAGAATTAATTTTGATTTAAGGGTTGAAAAACCCCTAAAACAATCAATATTAATTGTTATACTTTCCTTAAAGCTAGAGAGCTGAATTTTTTACAAGATTTCTGAATATTTTTCTTTCAAGGTTCATAGAAAAAGTAAACCGCAATTGCATTTTGTAGCATCCTGCTAAGGGGTGAAAATGTGATAACCAATCACATACACCCTACAAAAACAATAAATATAGGTTCTGCTAGGTTCCCACAAATGTAGAAAGCAAAAATTTGGCACTTAAAAATTTTATACACGTAACGATCGATCGCACGATGGATCTGTCAGATCAGATCGCTTCAGATCTGATCGCATCGACGCTGTCCCTACACACGTTACGATTTGTCTGAACGATCCATCGCAGCGATCTCCCCACTCCGCCGCTTTTCCTCAACTCAGTCGGGTAGTTCTTGTGAACAAGGAAGGTTGTGTTGTGCTGTGTATCAAATATGTCTTCAATTGAAGAACTGGAAGCAATCGCAGTGATAGTGTGTATGCTCGAGAACAGTAAAACTTCCTAAAAACAGTACGGAGATTGTTAATTTTCTTTAACACTGTTTCTTTCGTAGCCTTCGGTTCGATCCGCTGTACAAAGGTCAGCAACTCGACATACGCGGCTTCCCGTTTTTGTTTATTGTGGTAGGCTACTCTTTACTCTTGAACTTCCATATGCACTCAAACCCCCTATACAACTCAATAAAGTCCAAAGTGTTGTCTCTGTTCCAACACGCCATCGAATAAGATACAAACAATACACCTTCAAACAATGCACTTGTGACACTCACAGAAAGGCACCTGAACACTGAACATTGACAACTGATTAGAGCCTGGAGCCCCAGGCCAAAATATGATAACCAACAAACCAACCCTCCCCGCTTTGCAGGGCGAGGGGAGTAAGAGGAAGGGACAGGTAGCCTAGATCGTTGGTCGCATCTCATGAAGTTTTCATCCAATCCGATATCGTTTACGATGTATGCCGATATCCCCATTAACGTTCCAATCCGTCGTACAATCTGGTCGTTTCAGACCAGATTGTACGACCGATCGTTACGTGTATGGGGGGCCTAAGTGTTTGTTGTATAGGAAAGAAATAATAAAACATGCAATTTAAATAGTTGTGTCTAATGCGTAAATTAGGGGTAACAGCCACTTTACATTAAAAATAAATTACAGTAGTGCACTAGCTTTTCAGTGACTTGTGCTTAAGGGATGAAAACTGAAAAAATACCCATAAAACAATAAATATTATTTGTTTGTACTTTTTTGTTAAAATGTATTGCACTTATTTCTAAAATGGTACCAAGAAAAAATAAACACATTTTTGTAACCTGTGACTAAGTTACTTGCGTTAAAAATTGTGTTACTACCCATAAACATTACAAATTATTTCTATTAATATCTAAAGAGCTAGATAGCTGAAATTTGGTACATATTATACTTATGGAATGGAACTTGCAGTGATAAATACAAACTAGTTACACCTTGTTATTAACAAATATGTAACAAATTTGATTTTACGTGTTATTAAAATTGTGGACATTTCACACAAAAATAATTATATAAACTACTAATACGTTATAGGTCCAGACCAGATATTTTAAATAATTTTATGAATAGTAGGCTACAGGTTAGGAACGCTGAAAAGGTCATGTTTATCATACATATTTTTTAATTACAATGATTTGGAAAAGGCGATAAAAATATGTTTCATAATTTATTCAATTATTTTGTAAATTCAGCTGATAAACAAAAACTGTTTACATTTCATGACTAGGTACAGTACATAACAAAATGACAAATCCAATGATGTCATCTATATATTATTAAACCGCTTTAATATAACTTACATGGCCGGATTTCTAAATAGGCCTAGATTTTTTTGTTTTTTTTGTTTTTAAAGGCGAAAAACCTAGGTGGTTATCATCGCCTGGAAAATAAGCCTAGAGCGGCAATGAAGAAGTTTTTTTAAAACTGAAAATAAACCATTTGGACTTTAATTAACAGCAGAAAATATTTATATGTAGCTTAAAAAATGTATAGCGCATGAAAATATATTAACTTGAAAATTTGTTTTATTCTAGAAAGACAAAAAGGAAAGTTTGGTCGACTAAGATCAAAGTGGAGAAATAAACTTTGCGGGAAGGGATGACCTAAGAATAAATACTTTTCTATTGATAATACTCTTTTATTGGTGAGTTAAAAAAGAGCCGAATAGCCTATAACAAGTTTCAAGACAGGTTTACTTCTTATCTCAGTTATATCAAAACAAAAAAGATATGGATGAGGAATTGAGGGAAAAGGCACTAATCTCTACTAATATATACACACGATTTTCATTCTGATTTAGTTGAAGTACCACTTCCAAAAGTACTGTTTTGCAGATGCAGGGATTAAGTACCCAGCAGAAAAATTTCTGCAAGGAATTTCAAAATTTCTCCGTTGTAATTCCCTAGAAGATGTGTACCCGAATTTGGACATTGCACTAAGAATAAGCCTGTGCGTACATGCTACAAATTGTGCTGGAGAACGTAGTTTTTTGCACCTCAGAATGGTTAAAAACTATCTAAGAAACCAGCATTTCTGAAGGAAGGTTGAACTCACTTTCTTTACTGTGTATAAAGGCAACAACCACAAAAACACTTCCGTATGAGGACACCATACATGAGTTTACACTTAAAAAATTCAGCAAGAAAGTTATGTAAATTCAAACATGGATGAATTTGCAAAATGTAATATAATTCCTACATAGGTTGTTTCATTTGTTTGTATATCAAATTTAGTTGTAGTTGGTAGCTACAAACATTTGATCAAGAACAAATTTAAAAAAATGTATGTAGAAAAAGTAATTGATCTCTCTATTATCCAACAGTACTCAAATTTTATTATAATTAGTTTATACAGATCAACCATATTGGGAAATGTTACTGATTTTATTTCAGGGATCACTGCCCTATTGGATGAAATCCATAAGAAAAATAAATTTACTATTTTACTGGCGGATTTTAATATTGATTCAAATGTTCCATCATCAAAACTACAAAAGTTGGAACAAACACGTCTGTGAAGTATAATCGAAGACTAACAGTCACAGAGTATACAAGAGTCACTAAAGATTCACAAACAACAAAATAGGTAATATTGCTACTGATCTCAACCCCCAGTCTTATAATGTTAAAGTAATAAAAACAGCTTTTTCTTATCATTATGCTCAACAAATATACAGGGTGGTTCAGAACTATGCCGCAAAGATAATAACAGCATATTATTAATATTGTTGTGTTTACTGTGTTGGTATAGGATGCCAGGTTGAACAAACCAATTATTACACATAACTTATATATTATACTTCATCCGATTATTTGACTGTGAGACCACCCGATAGGGAATCAAAAGGCCTACAAAAAAGGTGACGACATTTTTTGTTAACATTTACAGTTTTTGAGTAATTTAGGCTTGAAGTTTTCAAACAGCTGCCATTTTGAAACGCACGATTAGATTTAATCACTTATTTTTCTTGAGATATATATAGGTTAAACTTCATGCCAAGTTTGAACTCAGTCAGTTAAACATTTCTCTACATATGAATTATTTTGTACAAAAAACAAAATGGTGGATATCTCGAAAACAAAGGGTTTTCGGACCTATGTTTATATGAAAGTTTTTTTAATTTTTAGCTGTAGAATGAGCTTCTAAAAGATTGCCGAATAGTTCTGAATCATCCTGTATATTGATGGCAATAAAACAAAAGTTAATTCCACAGTGACAAAATATATCAGACAAGTAAAATTAGATAATATATTGGAACTAAAGCATAGACTTAACGCAGAAAAATTGAAAGGAGTATACTCCGCTTCGTCAACTGAAGACAAGTATAGTGCCTTCTTAGCAACATTTGATCATTGGTTTCAGATGTGATGTCCCATGATTAGAGTTAATCAAATAATTCATGCAAAACCTAAATCTTGGCGTAGTAAAGGCATTTTATCTCTACTAAAAATCTCAAGTTTTACCATAATATTTCTAAAACTACAAATTGAAAAAGTTTTCAAAATTTTTCTAAAGTTTACAGACAAACATATAAGAAAATTATAAAAAGCGCAAAGTCTCTAAATTTCAAGAGACGTCTCAAAGGCTCTGCTAATACGGGAAAGACAGCGTGGAACATAATTAACAAAGAGAGATCACTCAGTTTTCCAAACTACAGAGCATCACCTTGCAGTCTAGTGGTAATGTTGTGAAAGATGTTGTCTGCAATTCATTCAATTTATTTTTAATAAAATGGGTGGCAAAGGCTTAAAAATGGGGTATACTGACTGTGCTACTTTTTCCACTCATGGACTTAAACCCAGCAACAGACAATGAAATCCGCAAAATTATTAAAAGTCTTAAAAACAATTCCTCATCAGGATATGATGAGATTTCAGCATGGCTTGGTAAGCAATGCTTTTTTGAAGAATTCCTTAAGCCTTTAACACATATTATCAATCAATCACTCTGAGAGGCAATTTTTCCATACCAACTGAAAATAGCAGATTAATCCACTATTCAAAAAAGTTGACACTGAGAATGTTCAGAATTACAGACCTCCCTTCTTCCCTTTTTTCAAAAATTTATGAAAAAGTATATACATGAAACAACTCATGACAAACTTAAATAACAAAAATATTATTTCGGAAAATCAGTACGGGTTTTTTAAGTGCAAGAATGTTGATGCAATTTTGAATGCTCTTGATAACAAAGAAAATTGCATTAATATTTTCATGGATCTGAGCAAAGCATTTGATTGTAAGGACTATGATATGCTTTTAAATAAATTGATACGATTAATAAATCTGTAATGGTATTCATGGAAAAGCACTGAAATGGGTTACAACATACCAGTACCTGGAAAATACAGTTAATTTCGTAGAGCTTACAGGTGCTGAAGGGAAAGTGCATAAGTCTAACATACTTACAGTTAACCATTGTACTTTTTATACTATATATTAATGACTTGCCATTGCATTTGAGTTGGGGCTCAGCTCTTATGTATGCAGGTGATACAACCCTCATCTTATCTGATCAAGACCATAGCTCTTTAGAGATTAAATCTTTCATAACTTTAAATCAAGCCATAGAGTATTTCACTAAACTTAATCTAATGCTAAATTTACAAAAAATAAATTACATGTTATTCTTAGCAAAGAACAGAAAAAATTGCAGCGCAGTAGATGTCTATGCAGATAATTATCAACTAATTGAAGTAGAAAGTATACAATTTCTAGGTTTGACAATTGATTCACAATTGAATTGGAATAATCATATAAGTGCATTGTCTAAAAAATTGAACTCTTCAATTTATGTTCTGAAAAATTTGTCGAATTATTGCTCTTTACCAACTCTTCGGATGGAATATTATGGTACATTTTATTATCATATTCAATATGGTAGGTCTACTGCTGTGTGGGGAAATGTTTGAATGAGATCAAAGTTAAAAGTATTAAAATTAAAAAATCTGCACTTTTTCCTATCTTTGTTAAGAGGCATACAGATTCTTGCCGCCCTCTTTTCAAAAAGCTAGATATTTTAACTTTTTTATCAATTTATATTTTGAGTGTCATCATATATTCGAAATTCCACACAGAAGTACACCATAGGTACATACAACAAAATAGAAACACACAATTTCATTATTCCAAAACACAGGCTTTCTCAAACTTCAAAGTCACCAGCAGTTTCTGGGGCCATAATACACAACTGTCCTCCATATTAACTTAAGGCAATGAAAAAAGGTCAAATTCATGTTCAGACACGCACTCTTCTACCTAACACCAGGACCACACTAAATGAACCTCACCACTGAGCTAGCAGTGTATCGACCTCCCCTGGAAAGATAATAAGACAGGAGCCTGGCCTACACTGATCACCTCCCTCTGGGGAGATTAAAGGGGTCAGGTCCCCGATTATCTACGATCCACGCCATTAGGTTAGGATCCCCAGTTTGGGCACCGTACTGATTTTTTGCGTTTTTGTTTCAGAATACGTTTGAGGGATGCCGAGAAACCCAGTCTACGGGGTGATCCCTGAGGCCGGAATGCCCACAACAGACGCTACCGCTACAGGAGTACACTTCCCCGGCACCTGCTCATTTGACGTCAGCTTAACGGACTCCTCACACACCCATACCGGCCCTTTTCAGGGCCCAGAAATTTCCGCAATTCCACGAACCAAGCCTTCCCGGCCAAGCAAGGCTACTCCTTGCTCCTCAATCCTTCACTCGTCCTCCTCCCGTCCTACCTCCTCCACTCATTGTATTTGATTCCAGGTTTTCTCCGCCACCAAAGAGGAGCCTACTTAAAAATAAAATAACACCAATTAATTCAGTAGTTGTATAAAAAGAATGAAAATACACAACTAATGGGGGCAGCAA
The DNA here is from genome assembly GCA_018207615.1 of Philaenus spumarius. Taxonomy (NCBI): domain Eukaryota; kingdom Metazoa; phylum Arthropoda; class Insecta; order Hemiptera; family Aphrophoridae; genus Philaenus; species Philaenus spumarius. The sequence continues at coordinate 686,909 of JAGFPH010000066.1, forward strand.
ATGGGATCAAGCCTACCGGCGGCAAACTCCTAAATCTGGAACCTGTAACTTCTACAGCAATGCATAGTAGTTAGTGGTCTACGCCTATAATTAAAATGTATTGGTAGACACATTTTTCTAATATCAACTCAAAAATCGGTCAGTGTGGAGTTAGTATTAAGTTATTGAAAAAAAATTGATGGTACCTTCCTCAACCAAAACTAAATTCCAATAATTTTACCTTATGAGAAAATAATAAAATATATGTAGGCCTGCAAAAATTATGATAATGGTCCTAATGGATATTATCAAATACTTACCACAATATGATAGCCTATTTTGTTTCCACCAATCAGCCGTTTTCAATTTATTATTACTCTAATCAAACCCTTTGCTATAGGATTTGTTATGGTACTTTACATGCAAAAGGAGAAATTTTGTTAATTAAAATAAGACTATTTAAAAGTAGAATATATTCTTTCTTATTAACAAACCTTTAACATTAGCAAATACAACAATAGAAATACAAAAGGTACACAACAGAACTTTACATTGTATTAAATTACAGTAAAAAAACATATTTACAAATTATTTATGTATAGGCTACATGTAAAAAAATATAAACTCATTTTTACTCTCTAACTTGAATTTGTTCAAAACAAACAATACTAAGAGAAAGTACAAAAATGTCTTCTAATACAAAAACCATGTTATTTTAAGACAATTATAAGTATAAATATAGAAAAATTAAATCTTTGGTCGTCCAAGGTGTTTATTATTTTACTAACTGCAGTTAATTAAGTCTACAAATATAAAAAAGTAGTCAAAGAGAGCATAATTATAGTCAAGTGAGATGATGGTACATTTGCATACTACATGTCTGCTAAGTTCGATGACATAACATGTTCAAAAAAATTCTATTTCAGTCATATATAATGATATTAATTTACTATATGAAAGTTACATATGATTAACTTTTACAATAACCAAACGTATTCATTATTCTGCTTCTGAAAATTATCACAAAATCCTGTTTGAAACATTATACATGCACTCCAACAGAGCAAATAAATGACAAAGGATATTTAAGTCTTTGTGTGGATGGAAATATAAATGGAAAGATCGAAATAAAATATTTAAAAACAAACTTATTAAATGATAAATTCTGTGTAATGAAAAACCTTCTAAGAACTATTTATTGTGCAATAGTAACTTTAAAATTAGAATATTTGAATGGGCAGATCTTTTCAATGCATTAATTTCACTTGGAAAAAACTTTACTAGAATAATGTCTCATAAGTGCAGAGTCTGAAGCATTCCACAGTTTTTTTTTTTTTACTATTTATTTGTATATAATATTTGTTTATAAGAAGTGAAAGTGACAATTTAAGTAGAGGCCCAAAACAAAATGCTC
>JAGFPH010000066.1:699874-757149 GCA_018207615.1 Philaenus spumarius
GTATTAGAGGAGAATAAGGGTCAACAAATTACACAAGACAACATATTGTCAAAAAATATTATGTCATATTTTGAAATTGCGTAATTATTTATTCTAATAACAAATTATTCTTAACTCCTAAATATTGTAAGTAAGTAGTTTAAGTATATTTTCAGTTATCAGTAAATCTGCAGAACATTATATGTAATATATTTTCTCACATTATACATTACACATTTTTATTCCATTTTAAGCGTGTATATATTATAGGCCTAATCTAATTACCGTATATCAAATTATAAATAACCAATATGAAAATTGACCATATTCTACTTGTTTAATTCAAAATAGAGTAAAGTCTTTAGCTTTGACTATAAAAATGTATAATGTGGTTTTAAATTTCCTAAAATGTATAAAAAATTATAGAAATTTAAAATTGTTAATTATCTTAAAAAGTGTTAATTTTTCAAAAAATAATATGATTTCCTTTCTGTCTATCACATTTAAAAATGCGCAGTCAAAGGTTATAAATTTTCCATTTAAAAAAGTTATAGAAAAGTTATGGAAAAATCCTCAAATAATAATAAATATAATTGTAACTGTCAATGTACTTACCGACTTTCTGTATTAACGAATCAAACAAAGAAAATTCAACACTCTTATCTATATCATGAGTCACCTTCTACGTATAAACGTGAAACGAGGTGACGAAATATTTATAACAGAAATTTTAGTACTATTAAAAAATAAGACAATGATTTTAAGTTATATTTTGGACTTATTCAAGTTAAAATGTTAAGTTATTCAAATTAACTGCCAAATAAAAACCGTTAAAACTCTCACCGATGTACAATATACTCCCTCTCTACGCTCTAACTTGTGTCTACGCAAAATGTTGCGTGACGCGAGATTTCAGAAACATAGTCAAGCGAAAGTGACCAACGGGCCAATATATCACATCAAAAATAGTAGTTTGACGATATTGGTCGCGAATATTCTTGACTGTAGTAAACGTGTTGTGAACGAAGCAAAAAGTGATTTCGCCTAGTACAGTATACGTCAAAATAAATAGTACTGACATTAAAACAGCTCATTACATTGTTTATTGTTGCCAGGTCATGTTGTTTGTTATTACTTTTTTGTTAACGCTGCAAAAAAGTAATAACAAGCACTACAGAGAAAGTGTTTGTTGTACAGTATTATTTTCATTTCGGTGGTCATTCCGAACTGCTGTAGAGTTTCAGGAACGATTTAACAGCCACAAATAATGCCGTAATGATCCGTACGAAAGAAAACCAAAATTGACTTCTTCAGCAAATCCTGCATTCTCCGAAAAGAAGCCTTAACCTGTAATCTTTGAAAATGAACAGTAGTAATAAGTATTTGACAAGAATGTTTACAAACCTTGATGTATTCCCGAATATAATACAAACTGGTAAACCTTTAAGTGGAAGGGACAAACAAGTTTATTGAACCTTATTTTTAGCAATGAACTATGAAAACCCTGGTTTTCTACAAAATGTGCGGTTTTCAGATGAAAGTCACGTAGGCCTAAACGGTTTCATCAACAATCAAACAACACGTTTCCTTGGGGTTCAACGTTCTGACGATGTTGAAAAGAAGCGTTCAGTATAGTTCGCTGTACAAGGGAGAGGCATACTGCTTCCCCGTTGAAGATGGTAACAGGAATACTGTTAACCAGGTACAATACAAATAGAACACGCTTAAACTTTTTGCAAGAGATCTCAGATTGGCGTGCTTGCAATCTGGCTTCTGGTTCTCAGTGGTTCCAGATGATAGCGCCACCAGTCACATCGTTGTAGCACTATTGCTTTATTTCCAGAAAGTTTGCCTGATTTTCCTAGGAATACATTTTCCATACCCATCCCACTACCCCGACCTTTCATACCTGACGCTTATGTGTGGGGTATGATGAAGCAAAGCACCTTCTAAAATAAGCCACCGACTACCATTGGGGAGCTTCGTGAAACAATAACTAGAACTAGATACTTGCAAAACTCGTTTTCACCAACATGTTCGAATATCTTCAACAACGCTACGAGAGTTGCCCAAAACTTAATGGAGGACATATTTAGAACTAAAGTTTTCATCTTCCTTTTACTTTGCAAAATTATCTAAAAATAAAAAATTTAAAACAATTTCAGTATTGTTTATTTTATAACTTCCTTTCCCCCAAGCCCTCGTTGAGATGACAAATCCAGGTTTGTCTTTAAAAAGTTTTTAAGTTTTAACGCTCGAAAACAATCAAAATGGCGCACTCGACTTTAATAGTTTGGGAATTACTTTTTCGGAGAGTAAATTGCGGTTAACGCCAAACTGTAACTTAAGCCAGATAGACCGGGAACTACAAGGAAGTGAGTATGCAAAATGTGAGGACAGCATTTATCAACGGATATTAGCTTAAAATAGCTCATAGATTGAATAATAATCTGGATCTTGCCGGTCCATTTATTTTTATCCTCCCTCCTAATAACCTACCCATAAAGGAAAACGATGAAGTGGCTATGGAGTCATTTTAATGATTATTTTAGCCACAATTTATAGATTTCTCTTACGATTTAAGTGATGATAGTTTGAAAATAAACAAAAATTATAATTTAAAAAACATTTAATATTACTAAAATATATATAAGAGGAAACATCGAATTTGAATGGAAATATATGAAAGCAACACAAAAAAGGCCCTTTTCTCTTCTTTAAATTAAACATATTTCTAACTAAATTGGCCAACGAAGTTTTTTAAGAAAGCCAACGAATTTAGTTTTTTACTTTCTCCCCCTATACTATAGTATATGGAGAAAGTACTGTATTCGTCAAAATGTTCGAGTTTGAGTTTTTGGTGGAAATATCCGTTTTGGGCCCCCCTGAACCTAAAAAAGTGGTTTTCGGAGTGATGTCTGTGTGTGTGTCTGTATGTGTGTCTGTGTGGATGTTATCAGACCTATAGCCTAAACCAGTCGTCCGATTTTGATGAAATTTGGTATGGAGGTACTAATTCACGGTATCTCCAGAAGATTTTTTCATTTTTGTGAATTTTTTATTTGTAAGGGTAATTTTCCCATAAAAACCCTTAAAATAACTGAAAAATCAACTTTTCTCAAAAACGGCTCTAACGATTTTGATTAAAATTGTATAGTTTATTAGGGACTTAAAGTACTATAAACTGTAAAATTTTAATAAAAATCGTTCGAGCCGTTTTTGAGAAAAGTTTGTTTTTCCGTTATTTTATGGATTTGTATGAGAAAACAACTTTAATACAAAATCATCTCTCCTACCCCACCCTACAAGTCACCGTGAATCTGTTTAATAATTTAAATATGTTTGTGAGAAAGTATGTGCCAGTTCCTGGTACCGTTTATTTAATTAGTGTATTGTTTTTTCTTCTTTTTTTCCAATCTGCTACGATTTTGGACAGTGCAGTGTATATCTTCATCAGTCGACCTAGAAACGTTGCTTTGAAAGTTATGTTTTGATTAGACTTAGACATATTTTTTATTGCACAAAATACATTCAGAAATAACAGGTTTAGCGTCATTTACACCACTATAACTAATTTGATTAATAAACAATACGCTGGCAAGATTATTTCTTCATAATTCATAGAGGATTATAAAAATATTAATCTATACTATAATAAACTTTGTTTATAACTAGCTCCTTAATAACATTTTTAAAACAAGCAAGGTCTTACACATTTGTGGCAAACAGTTACACAATTTTACTCCCATATGTGAACTATTTTCAAACAGCTTTAACCTATGGCATGGAAATCTGTAACTTTCTTTAGCTCGTAGACGTAATGTAATTATTGTTTCGAGTGCGAACTTCAAGCGTGTTTTATTGAAAACTGAAAAGAAAGTCGTTAGAATGGATAAATAAAAAAAGACCTAGCTATATAAATGAGGAGAAAATAAGGCACCTAGAAATAGCGTTATACGAACTTAAACTTCTGAAGCAAGTGTGTCAGGTTGCCAAAGTATGTGTCAATCATCAAGGAAACCTGTACTAAACAGTTCAAATTGTTTTATATGTGGAAAATTGACGAGGAACAAGGATAAGCAACTTTTTTTGTGTCGGAAACTGTAGCAGTGGAGAAATTTTTAAATACAGCACGTATTAAGCATGATTTTACCCAACTTAGCACTAGTCAAAAACCTGAAGATTTATTTGCTATAAAGTGAGGTACACAAGCAATGTTATCGCGATAATTTAAGATTTCTGAAAAATTCTGAAAATCCAACAGGTCGACCTTCTAGTAAAATCCCAAAAGATAGGCTACTTTACAATGCATTTTACAAACTTATAGATGAAATTAAAGATACATTTTCATCTCACTCTTTTGTCACTCATTCTGTCAAACGAACCTCAGGTACATTCAATGCCGTAGGCTGCGACTTAGCACTAGAACAATATCAGAACCGGTCTTCTGCAGCGACTGGAAGCTTGATTTGTACTCTATCACTAAAAATGACAAAGCAATGCAGTTGTAGTTGTTTCTGTATCCTTTCAAAAATATCGTTCACTAAACTCTCACTTCCTATCTTGAAATTCAATCTGACACAGGTGGCATTACTAGTCTTAATGAATGGACCCAATCGAGGATTAATAAGGACGAAAAGGATATTGGAAATATCATCATTTCAACTCTTGTAATCTATTCAAGAATAGCGTAGATTGTGAGTAAAACTAAAAAATATCGTATCTTATAAATAAAACGACATTTTACAACTTTACTACTGCAAAAAAAAAACACCTATACTTTCATCAAGAAATTGCAAAATATAACAATGTTCCAAAAATCCTTCATGCTCGCTTCCCAACGTGGATTTGACATCAAAATATTAGCATCGAGCATCGTATGGAATATTAGACAAGAATCTTTTTGACGAAGACGTACTTTACAGAAAATCACCAAAATCCAAAAAACACAAATTCAAAACAATCATAACTGTGGTACCAACTCCCTGTGAGACATTATATATTTAAATACTACAAAAACGTGTATTGTAGATGGTATAACCTTGTTCATCAAATTCAGTTAAAACATTTCAATACCTTCGGTGATTTAGCCAAGGCATTTTTCAAAAGATCACGGCGATTTTTAGGCAGTCTGACGTGAAAAGAATAGATTTAATATTCGATAGATATGGCAATATTTCAATAACATTTTTATAGTCAAGTTTTTGGAGTAAAGACCAAATTATTCAAAAATATAAAAATTTCAAATCATTCAAAGAAAATTCCCATTAATTGTATAGCTTTCTTATAAGCACTCAACATAAATTAAAACTTGTTCTATATATTTGCACTACTGCTCCAAAATATTAACAGGTAAAAGAAGACTGCGAGATTTACCTTTGTGGAGGATTCGATGATCCTACATCATCTTTCAAGGGTCTTCCTTTTATGAGGTACTTGAATTAAAACCAAACCACTTAAAAGCTGATTAAATGTTTTGTCATATATTACATGCAGTAATAATTAAATCTGCTCATGTAATTAACCTCAGTGCTGATACACATGTATTCATCTTGGCGATTTATTACTGGAAAGAACTAGCAAATATTGGTTATCTTGGTTATGTTCACGACAAATATCAAAGCCGCAGGTGCAAGAATCATGACGCAGCTTTGTAAATGTACGGCTAATTCTCGAACAATGTCTTGCAGTTGCAAAAAGTCAAAATCAAATTGTATTTAATTATGTAAATATATGAATAATGAATGTCTAAATAAAAATGACTGATTTTCTTTGGTTTCATATATTTCTATTTAAATTCGCTAATTCCTCTTGTATATTTTTGTATTAATATTAAATGTTTTTAAACTTATTTTTTTGTTTGTTTATTTATTAACCTATCGTCACTTTCATCATATGAGAAATCTATAAATTATGGCTAAAATAATAATTAAAATGACCCCATAGCCACTTCATCGATGTCCATTATAAGTAGGTAATAGGAGGCAGGATAAAATAAATGGACCAAAAAATGAACCGACAAGATCCGGAATATTAATGTTTGGGCAGTTTGGGCTATTTTAAGCTATAATATCCCTTGATAAAATGCGGGCCTCACATTTTGCATACTCAACTACTTCCAGAACCCTGCACTAAGAAGAAAAAAACTTACTGCAACAGCAGTAAATGTTTTGAGAGACTAGTTAGATCTTACGATTTTTAGTCGTTGTCGATCATATTAGTTACAACTTAATTGTTGCTTGATTTTTCATTTAGGTAAATATTGTACATTCTTCGTACGTCATTAATTTTCCACATACTTAATTAATTTGTTGACACGCCGCTTATAGGACAGTTACAACAATCACATTTGGCAAGCATATTGGCACATTCAACTGCCATTATAACTGATTATTGATTCCAACTGCCCTATAAACAAGGGACAAATTACAGAATGTGTGAAAAATTACAAAACGTCGTAGAACCAAACTTGTAAAACACATCAAATACAATACTGCTGGTGCAATCCGTGTTTTAATGTCTTACCGCTTAGCTGTAATATACATCCAAATGGGTGCGTGTTGCTGGCGCCGAGTGTTGCTAGCGCCGCGGTCAAAACCACTCAGAATAGTGTTCCTAGCGCCGAGGCCATAAATTGTGTAAGGGTCTGCCATAAATCGTGTAAGGGAATAAAAAAAACCAGAGGTACTAACCTATACTGTTTAGTCACAGTATGTTGCCGATAACAGTATGATTATAATATTTCGTCGTTATTATCACATTATATAATTAGAATTAAAAAAAACCAGAGGTACTAACCTATACTGTTTAGTCACAGTATGTTGCCAATAACAGTATGATTATAATATTTCGTCGTTATTATCACGTTTAACGTCATTAAAATTATAGATTTGAAAATCCACTGCGCTAACGTGCTTTATATAGACAAGCCCTGACTTCAATATTTTGGCGCTAGCAATACTCTCCCTCAGTTGTCAAAACTGTCAAACCCTCGTCAACTGTTGACGTGGCGCTAGCAACACTCGGCGCTAGGAACACGCTACGCATCCAAATAAGATATGCTTCAATTTCGAAAATAACGCCGGAATTCTTCGGATTTTAAATATTTTTAATGTTTTCAGAATTTTTCTATCGGTTAAAGACTAAAAGCTACAGGTTTAAAGTTTCTAGTACGTGTGGAAATAAGTTAGAACTTTTATAGACGAATGTGTGGGTACTTATTTTTAAACGACCCGGGAACGAATAAGTTTTACAGTTTGAACAGCCATTACCCGATACTTTTATTCTGCTGACTGCTGACACACTTGATTATTCTAATGCTTACAAGTACATGACTTTGACTGGACGTGGGAACTGGTGAGTCATTTCTCCTTCAAGTGTCCTCCATTACTTTACCCTGGGCATGGCAATCTGTTAAGGAAACAAGCCATTACATTACATGGGAATACTGCAGTCCCACATCCTTCCTCATTAACGTATAAATAGTCACAAACTTTGTAATTATAAGAATATGACCAATAAAAATATTGTTTGCACTTTTCCGCTAATGTGAACATTTTACACGTTCTTCCGCCACTGGACACTAGATTAAACAGTCTCACCAGTGACAGACTCGTAAACTACGGTGTATTGATGAAACAGCTGTAATGCTAAATACAGAATTTTTGCCATTAAATCCTCCAGTTTTCCTTTTCAGTTGGAATTCCAAGAAAGAACCTCTAGTTAAAATATTTGTTCTTTTAATTTTGATCAACGTTTTCTACATTAAATTGCGACGCTAACGGTTTTGAAAACTTTGTAAGATTTAAAATTGTTTAAACGTGTTCTTCTTACTTGAAAAACCTCTAAGGTCTTCAACGCCTAGTGAATGAAGCATGATATTCTCCTAAACGTAATAGTATATAGCAAAACAGAGCATAATGGCAATTAAAACTAGTTAGTTAATGAAAATAAAATCTGGGAAAAATTTAAATAATAATTCGACCACGCAGCTGAACCGCTGACGTGAGTTGAGCAAATTTCCAAAATTAAGTTTATAGGCCTATGTTTAAGGGTTTCAACCAACAATTTAGGAAATAGGTCTATTCACGACGGTGCTGAATAGCATCAAAATTAAACTGGCTCTCGCGCCGTATACTCATTAAACGGCATTAAACAAGTAGTACAGGAGATATCCACACACCCAGGTGTCGAGATCTTTACCCACAGCTTCTTTTTAACATAACTTAGTTATTGTAGAAAAAGTCTACCAATTTCCTCCTCCGGAAAGGGGTTGGGAGGGTTGAAAGGATACAACAAAACGGTTTCTTTGCTTTAGCGGGGTAAACGGTGGATTTTTTTTTAACAAACACTAAATGGAAAAGTTGTAGCAAGATTAATATATAAACTTCATGGTTTTTGTTTTTCGGGGGAAGGAGAGTGTTCATGTAACATTTTACTATGTATGAAAGAACCATAATGGCATTCAATATTATTTCAAATGGAAGGTACATAACCAAAACCAGCGTTATCTGGCTTTTTTGCCATTTTGGTACATTTTGAACGTTTTTGAACCTCTGTATCGCAGTAAGTATGTGGTCAAAATATAAGTTTGAGTAGTGCAAATTGTAGGAAATATAACGCACTACGAAAGTGAATAGAGTGGTCAAAGTACGAAAGGACAAAATGTTATGGCCCGAAAGCTGAAAAAGTCCGAAAGAATCACGGTTTTTTTTAGTAATGTGGATTTTATTTAAAACTAATCAAGCTTTGAATATGTAGTCGATATTCAATAAAAAATAGCATTCATGATTAAATTCGTGATACGATCACGAAAAATAATCGTTCTTTTATGACTAAATATGATCCCTACCCTACGCAATCATGATTTTATAACATTGATCTTTGAGTCCCGCCGGTCTGGTTCACGAGTTGACGGTAAACGAGCTCTGCTAGCTCCGCGTTGATAACACTGAAAAACGGGCGTTAAATTCCCAACTTAATATATGGGACGTTGAAAGCGCGACGTTCGTTGGTAACGCGTCGACAACGCGGATCCCGTGTTATACATCACGTTCTTGAGGCGTTGTCAACGTCGCGTCCTTCACTTCCAAAATGGACACCATTTAGTTATTCTGTCTAGGTGTATTGAAAATAATAGAAACATATGAATAATTGTGTGTGAGGAAGGCTGGGCGGTGTGGTATCAAATCGTGTATCAAACTTCGGCTATACTTACACGAGACGAGCGGAGTCAAGTCGACCCGGTCCGTCGTCGAAATCCGTAGTAGTAGCTAAATCCAACATGTGTCGTAAGGATGGGCGTGCATTCCACCTCATCATCAGTTAGTCTGGATTTCCAGCTACTACTGTCACAACTACCGTGAATTGCAAAATCATCATGGAAGAATAGTTTAAAGAGACCGAATTTTCTTTCTGGTCGGGACATGTGGCTATATCTAACCGACCCGCGCGGAGCCGAGTCGAACCGTTCCGGGATGCTCTGAGAGCATGGACAAAATTCGACTCCACGCGGCTCGTGCAAGTATATCCGAAGCTTTAACAAGACAGTTTAACTTAAGTATATCCGAAGCTTTAACAAGACAGTTTAACTTAAGTATATCCGAAGCTTTAACAAGACAGTTTAACTTAGGCTAACAACAGACGAGACATCGCTATAATCCTTTGAATTAACTTCATACAGAGGTGGCTGCTATTCGGTCTAGCGTAAATAAATGTTTCCGTGTGAAGTACACGATAATCACTTTGACTTAAACAATAACTACTAGAACCAGGACAATGTCGATACTTGTGACTACTGTGGCCTCTCTAATACCTGCGCTGCGAGTGTGCGTTAGCAGCGCTCCGTATAACTTGGTTCGGCGTCTTTAACGCGTGAGTCCGCGTTGGCAACGATCAACGCCCGGTTAACGCAGATTCGTCAGCGATGATAGGGCTCGTATCACCGTCGATAGTTCCATTTACCCAATTAACCGACGTTAATGCGACGTTGAAAACGCGGCGCTTTCAGTGCTCGTATAACATGACCATAAGGCCTGGAATACACACGGCGTTTACGTCAGCCAAAGATTATTTGCCGATGCCGTCATATAAACAGTGGCGCGAAGGAGAATATTTGAGCATACACATTGGTCGGAAAAATAAACGATCGGTTTATTTACCGCTGACGGTAGCTATACAGCCGCTCGCTATAAGGTAGCGCGCTGGGGTGCTGGCTAGACCGTCACTCAAGATCAGTGCGGGGTGATCTAGGGGAAGGAATCTTTATATTGCATTATTATCTGGCTCAAGACCGTCACCATTCACTTTAAAAAAATATATAATGTTTCAGAATTTGTGATAAGTTCAAGAACTTCCATTCATTTAGATTTGATTGCATATATATTATATACTCTGACCTGAGCTTAATCCCCCCCCCCCAGCCAAATCCTCGGTGCGCCACTGGAAACTCCTAATTTATAAATTTTTGTCATAAATACTTCAAAACATAGGCTAATTACTGAAAATGAGTCACTCAAAATTAGAAAAATGTTTGTATGTTGACACCTCCGTGTAGATCAGCTCAGAAAATTTGGACTAGGGCCTCAAAAATAAATACGGTCTGGCCAAATTGCATTGGATACTTTATTCTGCCCGAAGGAAATTTATTAAGACAGTCTGAAACCAAACACATTATTAAGCACAGCAAATATGGCGTGTCTGCTGATTTATTATCTCTTGTTGTCGGCTGGTCAGTAGACTATCTATGGCACTTGAATAGTCTGCAGAACAGATAAGTATCGTACCATGTTTCAGGTAGTCCTACTATACTATCTAGAATGATTCCTATTTAATCCTGTCAAGAAAAATCCACTTCAGGGCTTCCATTGTTATTGTCACTAACAGAACTATTGATTGATTTGGGTTTCTACCTTGATCAAATCATATGCATTTCACTGGCTCTGATAAGTCACAGTTGTACTGCGTCCTGGTTAATCAATGAAACGCCGATTAACAGAAGGCTGTGTAGTGAAAGGGACGACGAAATAATAATTGTCTCGTTGAGCTTCTGATCGGTTCAAGGCTGACTAAATAGCATTTACGTTAATCACATCACGTCAAGTGCTACAATTGTCAAGGCTGTGGTTTCTTAATAACCCGGTCAGAGAGCTTTGCCGATGTTTTCTTGCATTAGCCTAACAGCAAATAAACTAAGGGCACTAAACCTTAGAAAATATATAGCCAAAAATAATTATACACGAGTTATACACCAGATTTAAACGCGAGTTGTCTTTATAGGCGGAAGACGGGCTATGTCATTATCTTCTGGTAAGGAGCAGGAAATACTGTTAAACGTAACATTAAACATAATACTTGTATATTATAACGTCAATTAAAATTAGTTAAACTGATAGATCTACGATAAACTTAACACTTACGAATAACTAATAAATATGCAATTTGGATATCAAATAACACGGGTATAAAGAAAATAAATCATAAACAGAAAATAACAGAACAAATAAAAACAACCGTATCATAAAGTAAAATAAATTTCATGTAGGCCCTATTTTTTTGTGAGTTTGCACCTCGACCTTGCGGCCTCGAATCAGAAGCTGCCCCATGGTGGATTTAAACCGGGTACGTTTAAGGTATTTTGCGTTTTGATAGATTTTGGAGAACCAGACGAGCAATAAGATCATGCAAAGTACAAAATGTGCAGAATAATCCCCAATTTTTATTTTTTTAGTTAAACCCCAAAAATGATCCATTCTAATTCTAGTATGAAAATCTTTTAAAAAATGTAGTTCCTGTCAAAAACCATCCTTCCGGTTGTTGGATTTTTTGAACGAACTTATCCGAGCGACTAAAAGCCCCCACACAATACCGAACATGTTTGTTGAGCAAGTTGGGATCGAGTAGCTCGTCCAACATGTTCGGTATTGTGTGGGTTCCATCCCAACATGCTCGACAGCACCACACAACTCAAGCCGAGCGTCAGACATGTTGGGACATGTAAGGGGAACTGCCGAGCGTCTCGCCTGACTAGACCTAGTTTACAAAGTTTAGTGGCACGAAAGTGTTGTGATTGAGGTTACAAAATGTCGTTTAATAATAACAAACAATTTTTTACAGAATGCATTGAACTTTATAGAGAACAACGGGTACTATGAGACGTAAAAAGCAGAAGCTATTGTAATAAACACTCGCGTAAAGAAGGGTGCGCAGTACTGATAGAAAAATGTAAAGAACTTTTTCGGCTGTGACTAAACTTCCTTCGGTCCAAAAACCATCGTTTAGCATAGATCTGCCTTCTTCTTTTTATTTCTAAAAACATAAAACACCAGGACAATCAGCTACGGCTGACTCAAAATCCATTGTTCAACTAATGATATGCCCAGCTTGCTTGACAAAGTGTGTTAACAACACGTCGGGTTCGACATAAGGTCAAGTTTGGCGAGCGAGTTCGATAGTGTGCGTGGGGGGACTTTAGAAAACCAACGTGTGTATAAAATTTAGACCAAATCGATCGGACATAAAATGTGATCCGTTAGAGTAAGAACACAGATATACATTATATACTACAGTATACTATTTTTAATGACACCCCAAAACGAGTTCTGGGAACCATGATCGCTGCTAATTTGCTCATTGATATCTCCCGACCTAAGGTAAGGTACATTCCATAGTGTCTCTACAGTAGCTCATCGAGAACAAAATCAAAAGTTAAATAGGCGAATTCAAAGCGTACTTTCAGCCATCTTTGTTAAGTTGATAGATCAGCATTGTCTGATTAACACCTCTTTTTTCGGAAAGCAAGAAATGCTACCAACTTATATTTGTAAGCAAACACTGCGACTGGCGAGTTAAAGTTTGTTTAGTTCATGTTTTGCGTGTAACAAAAGTAATTGCATGTGTTCAATTTGACAACGTTGTAAATATTCGTGTTAGATTATTCCAAGTTAATTAAGATAAATAATCAACTTTTTCACGTTAATTTTATATCGTTTTATGTCTTATAATTTATTAATGATTGTTATTAGGCCTACGAAGCCTATTGGTATCAATTAAGTGTTTAGTTTATTTTCTTAAGTACACGCATAACGAACTTTATATTAGCTTAACTTTAATCTGTTTTCTTCCTCTCGTAATTTCCATAATATTTGTCTGTCGCTGAAATAGTTTCAGTTTTTAGACTCAGTTTAATACGTACTTTAATCGCTAAACTTTATATGGTCACGTTGTCTTCTATAATTACCATTGTGTTTTTGTCTCACAGTAGTAATAATAAAACAGCAGCCGACAATCTTTCTCAGATAAATGACTGGGTTTAAGTCTAACACTACTCTTATCAGAGCTACACTGCAGCAGAGCCTGGGATGGGATTAATGTCTACGTATAAGAAGTTACTACAGTTTTACAAAATGTGGATAAAACAGGGAAAGTTGTCATGACATTCGGCGAGGTAATGGTCGGTCAGTTCTTTGCTCGAGTGATCTATTGCATAACCCCGATGGGTGCAACAATTCTGTCCAATTCACAATCTACACACCGGTACTGGCAAATAATAGAGCAGTGAAGTTAATCAAAAAGTGATGTTATGATACCAAAATTAACTTGATCAAATAATCAACATTTACGTCATACAAGGAGAACGCTTCACAAACCAGTCCCTGAAAGCACCCAAAGAATTCATAATCACCGACTAAAGATAACGAAACATAGCCTATTATCAACCTAATCCATTTCAAACATTTAATAAACCATACACCCAAAATAATGTAACTATCATTTCATTTTAAGTATGGTAGTTACAAGAATAAGAAGACATTAACAAAAGAGGTAGAAAAGGAATTATAAAAAAACTTTGTATAAAAATCAAGTAAAGAGGAAGAAGAAGGGAATAGAAAGCAGACTTGGTTACCAGCTTCCAACTGATAAAGTTTCAACTGTCAAAATACGTAAATCTACATGAATATTTAAGAAGAAGCATTACCTACAAGTTTAAAACAATATTCAACACTACAGAAACCCTGTCTATACTCTGGTAAATATAACATACATCCCCAGTAAATTGCTTAGTGAACCTTAAAACATTTCATCACCTCGCATCTAAATTGTCAAACCTTTCAAAATTTAACCCCAACATTCTCAACAGCAAAAATATTTGTTTACCTCTTCAATAACTAAACCTATACATAAATGCTTTCTTTTATTTCATATTTTAGTTTAAGTACACTATTTTAAATCGCCCACCATTGAGATATCACCAATCACTCGGTAAGCTTAACAATCCAAATAAGAATTCTATATTGTGTTAGTAGTTAAGTTATTTTATTGTTAATGAGTTTCAATAATTGTGTCCATAATCGAATATTTCAGCAAGCTGGTCGCGGCAAATAAAGACATTGAACCCCGCGATTAAACAATGTACTGTGTAACAATTTTATTTGTATCAATATCAATAAACAGCCTTGTAATATTATTTCACAGAGTACTTGTTATTCGATAGTGAATAAAAACCCCTATCTGAATATTGTGTTGGAAGGTTTTGACCTACAGATAACATAATACAGGATTCGGTACTGATACTGTATAAAATTATTTTTAATAAATTATCAAATTGTAGATAAGAAATTTTCCATTGAAATGCATACTTATAATTTTGTTGTATACACAAAGTATAGCGGTGATAAAGTTTATCATCCTTTTTCTACACATTTTACACAAATATCATAAGACCAAACATGTTCAACGAGAAATTACCTACTAAAATAGTGTTTTGTTTCGGATTAATTTGTTGATACCTTATTAACGCTTTTTCCCATCTAGTTTCCGAAATGTTCATGATACTACTTGAACTTACGTCTTCAAAACATTGTTATAAGTTGATATCTTTATAATCGCATTGCTCTTGCCACGTATGAAACGTACGTTCCAGCACGCAACTTATCGCCAATATAATTATATTGTTGAATTCTACACCAAGTAAAAGACAATACAGTATCTCAAACAATGTTTAAACTGGAGAAGTAAATCGGTCGACAAGAGGGCCCAATTTACGCGCGCTAAATACGATCCAAGTATCTCCATGTATGGGATAGTATTAACACATAGCTAGAATGTATTGTGCTAAATTAGTTTCTCGGCACTTAAGTATAGTACATCAACGTCTCCAGGGAGTGCGTTCTTTTTTTATAAAATCTCTGGAAACAAAAAACTGTATAAATAAACGGGTAGGTCGAGATTTTTAGTCAATTTTCAAGATATCAATTTGAAAGTAGGTATACGCCTACAATATAATGTTATTAAGTTTTACGAGAATTTTGAAAACCTTTGAAACAACTTTTCGTACCAATTAGCCAAAACCTACCATCTAAAACAAAAAAACTTCTCATTGTATTTGCACAGGAAAGGCAACATTTGAAGTAAGCGGACCAGAAAGCATGATGATGTGTTTACCTTTCTCACCCTTGCTAACGATAGATCTATTCAAAATAAAAACATTTGCATTCACAAAGGCAATACAATGATCCATACACTTTCTGGTAGGCAATAACAAACAGTATACAAGCTTCACTGTTTGTTCTCTAAACTGAACCGTAGATAATGGCAGGGCGTTGTGTATAGCGTGAAGCCTAATGATGACGAATAACAGAAGAAATTGCATTATTTAATTATACTCTCTGACAGAATATAGTCTCCAATGACTCATAGCTCTCCCTCCCCAACGCCAGTAAGTGTGTCTTTCGACTAAGATTTTATAACCCCTATAATATTGTTAGAACCTCTTTCTCCTTACCTCGTCCTGTAATATTTGTTTGATCCCTATTCAACGCTATATGTAATAAGATATTTCAAACTGGTAAGTCAAATTACTAGATTTATTTCAGGTTTTATAGCGAAAAGCATTTATGAAAGTCATCTTCTAAAATCTTATTTTCCGAGACTTTCGAACCTACGAGGTCACTAAAACGTACGTAAAAACTGTGCACACACTCTCTAAGAATTATACGGAGTGTTTCAGAACTCTCTACCAATACTTTTAAGCATTCTTTCTGGGCCAAAGACAATTATTCACAATAACATTATTAACATGTCCGAAAATTCTTAGTTTTTCATACAGCCTTCATGCAGTCTGTTTCACTTGTCAATTTTTACTTACAAAACTCATTGCCATAAAATTGAGTTGAAACTTTGCATTTAGTGTTATAACATAAAGACCCAACTATACAAAATAATAGTTTTTCTACTAACAAATTTAAAATGGAAGCCGTTTAAAAGTCTGAAGTTGAATATCTCAAAAACCATTAACTTAAAAAAAAATCACATATATATGTATAAAATTTGTCTCTTTTAACGACAAACAAAATGGGTTTTCCATTATTTTATAAAACAAAGAATAACCTAATCATGGACCAAAAACCGGATGGCAAGTTAAGTTTATGTTACAGAAAAAATGCAAACACCATTTTGTTTGATATTAAAAATAACAACTTTTATGTCTCTTGTGAATTGTTTTAAGCTGTTCTTCTAATGCCGAAATTGGCATGTAAAGCTATAGCTCAGTAGCATTTCTATTATCGGCTGAATTACCACGAATAATGTGTGTCCAAATTTAATTGGTTAGGTTTTTGTTCAACAGCAGTTTTATTTCACAATGCTTCTTTTTACCCTTTTTATCTTACTCCTGACGTAGGCTTATACTTAATAATTTCATTTAGAAAACTGATATTATTTTTTATCTTAATTGTGAGGTTATGATTAATCCTACGCTTTCGTTAAAAGGAAATTTAAAAAGACTATGAATGTAAAAGGAGGAGGTTGGCATGGCAAGCACGAAGGTACTCCACTAGCTTTTTTTTTTTTTTTTTTTCAAATCGCAGACAATAATTTAGTAACAACATACGCAAAGCAAAGAGGCGGACCTGAAATTAAAACGTCTTCGCATGATCCTATTTGTTTAAAAGGTTATTCTCTTGGTACAACCAAGAAGAGGTCGTCGTCTTATGACACAAGCTAGTCTAAATAAAAAATTGCAGTTCTCATACAGAACTAATGCTTCAAGAAACAATTAATTATAAACACATGTTTGAAAGACACATGTCCTGCTGAGACGGAACGGGAGTGTCGTGTAGCGTATGTTATTACTATTAATAACTCGATTATAGAGGTTAGAATCAGTTCTATTCTTTAAAAACAAACTTGACCAAAGTATAAAGTCGGCTGTTTGTGTAGAACATATGTAGCGATTTAAAAGTAAACAGCTGATTAGTAAAGTTTTCCATCAACTGAGCAATGTGTTTCGTTGAAATCCATGGCAGTATTTGTATTCTTGCTATCTGAAATATTGGGTAGTTTGAATGCTTCAATATATATGCACAAAAAACAACAATTGAACCCATACAAAATCAAATAAGAGCATTTGTTAAGCTCAAATCCTTTTCTTTATGAATAGAAAAAAGCTCACAATCTAAGAGCAAATTCTGTAGCAAATTAATAACAGATTAATCTTCGTATAGGCTACGGCAAAATTCCCGTTACCCTTAGGTCACAAAAAGGTGCATAAGCCACTTTCGGGGCCAGAAATTATAAATTCTATACAGATTTTTAGAAGATTCTGACATTTGCTATCAACGAACGGACGAATATCAATTCTCGTTAAAAAATATATAGAAATGTAAGGGAATATAAGTCCAGATGCTTAAATCTGTGTAACAAAGCTAACCTTAGAAAACATGTATTATTTGTATAGGCTACATAATCTGCACACAAATGGTAAGTACATACAAATACGAATAATTCGCTTACACCAAAAATCAATTTTTAAAACAGAATGTATTATATTCATAACAATTTTGACATCTGACAATTTCAAAAACTTAAAACATATTCAAATTCTTTTTACTATTCCAAACACAGCAACGAGAGAATTGAATAAAATGTAGAACAAATTCTTTAAAATATTCAGCGAAAGAGTGAAGTAAAAAGTAAAGATTCTTCATACAAAATATAGAATCTGTTACGCTGATTTCTTAATTTTTTATTTAGAATCCAAACGTTTTAGCTTACTTCATGCCCAAACCAAGAGCATTTGCTCCACTTCGCACAGCTGAAAGGGTAATTCCACTCAAGTGAGAGGAGAAAGGAGGTATAAATAAGAGAGTACAAATAAGAGTTTGAGCACGACTAAAATATCGCTTGTAAGATTCTAAACTCTTACAATTTTTGCGATCGTATTTTTAATATTGTAGCCGTATGTATACAACTGTAAATTTAAAGAAAACTTCAATGTAAACATCTGAAAACCCAAACCCAAGGTCATGTTTTCTATGATCAAATATCTTTAAGTAATATTGACAATTCTTGTTTACAACAAATCATAGTTTAAATTCAGAAACAAGTTCCCGTATATTAAAAAAACTTATCTTCAAAAGTCCATGAACGATTCGTAACAATTGGACTTGTCCTGGCAACTATGCTTGGCAACCAAACTAGTTAGTTGTATCAGCTGATTTGAAATAAAATTATATCTTTAGATTAATCCAAAGCACTCGATTATTTCTTGCATAAATCCAATACAGTATTAGTTTTAATAGCATGCATGCTAATTATCTTAATCTCTTCCAGTTAATTAATAAACTTATTGTCTCGGTAGTCGTTGAGTAATTGTCTAAACGTTACTGCAATGCCAACAGTTTTAAAATGCCGATGGACGATTTCCACACGATGGAAATTCTTGTGTGTTTTATCAGACCATATCAGTTTCAGTATTACAGGTTAACATGCGACGGTTGCTCATAAATGGTTGAACATTATTATGAACATTATATTGACGATAGACATTTATCGCGTAGCAAAACAATCTTTTAGGATATGACCTGACAAATAAATAATAACACATTTGAGAAATTAATTAATTACGAAGCAAACGTGTTTTATCAATATATTCCGTTCAAGCTATATTTATTCTCTGTCAAACCTATCTTCCGCCTATCGCTAATAATTGTTGGATTAGTATTCAAAGCGGAGATATTTATAGTCCTGTATGAGTCAAGTCCGTTTGACGTGGAAGGATGAGGCGTGCTGAAACTCTTAGTCTTGATCTTGAACCGGGTCACTGTTACGATCAATATCTAATCTATGATCGATGCATTCAGATAATCGTAAAGCATCGATCCGTGCATTATGGCGAGTTGATTGCACTTAATGCTAAGATGGAGACATATTTAATAGTTATCTGTAATTATTATTATTGCAGTAGTAATGACAGATTAATTAATGACCACGCGTGGCTTCTGTAACTCGGAGGCCAATTTAGGAGTCATGACAACCTCGTGAATTAATAATTATGGCCAAATTAGGTCGATGGTATCTAGACGATTCCCAACCCTATTTGTGAGTTTGTTATATCTTCCAGACTAGTGTATTGGCTAGTTCAATACTACTTAGTTTATTAAATATTAGTTAATAAAACTGGTTATCTTAATGTGGATGTTGGGTGTGATACAATTATAAGTGGCAAGTTGTGTTAAAGATCCAATAACAAATATTTATGTAGCATGGCGAAGCTGACGTGTTAGCACATTTACTGGAAATTTAATATACGTTCGCCACAGTTTCTACGTTACAGCTGGATGGTAGCACTGAGAGTGGTTACATCCACGAACCTCTGGGTTTTGGGCCCAGCACGCTTTCAGTAACCGGCCTGACTTTGAAGAAATCAATAGATACAATTGCGGGCTTCCCAACTCGTTCCTCGCTGTACAAACCCTACTTTAGCTCTCATATAGGCTATTGCCAACCCCAGCCTTGATTCATAGCGCCTGATGTACAGTAAAGAGCACCAGAGAAGTTCGTCATTCGAAGGTACGATCTTAGAAGAGTTATGTAAGAGAAGGCTGTCGAGAAAAATACGTTAACTCCGTTAAAGCCGGTATTTTCAGATTAAAGAGCGTAATAATGTGAATGTTAAGAAAAAGCAGACTTCATAATATAATTTATTATAGGATATCCTTGTCAACGCTGCGCTCTTATCCTACTGACTCCAACTCAACGTACTTATTTCGTGCTTTTACTTTACATATTTAAATCTTCGACTTAAACTTTTTCATTTTAACTTTTTCGAAAGTTTGCCAAATTGTAAGTTTCTCGCTCATTTGAAGTAGACTAGAATCTATAAAGGTTAGAAAGTGGGTAAGTCTCACATGAAAGTTGCACATATTTTTGGAGATTCTCAGTCTGACATACTTAATATGATGTATTATGTATTTTCTTAGTTATGACCGGTGAACATTTTCTTATGTTTTATGAGGAAATAAACGAAAGTCTCAAGTTACGTTTATGAGTCTTTGATGAGATGACCCTTAACTTGCCTTATATAGGCTGTTTAAACGGGAACTCTTAATTAAAAAAAGCTCAATTGACACAAGTCGATTAAGACATAAGCCACGTACTGGTCGACCTTTAGAAACGCCATAATCGATTGTTTTCTAAGTAAATGACTATATCCGGATATTCATGTATTGCTATATTTGCAGATAATGAGATCTACGCTTTCACTTAACCAACTTGTTTCCTCTGCGTTTTAAGAGAGTTTTTCTTGTTTTTATTATTTTGGTCTCGGTCGACAGAATTTATATTCAAGATTACTAAATAATTATAAACCATACACTGTCCAAATATGGTTATACGAGTATTGTTCTATCAAACAATAACGTTAACCAACCCAAATTCATGATTTCAACTGGTAAAATTACGTGTGAAAACTGTGCCCTTACTGCTTACACATTTTATTTACTACATCAACCTAAACGGTGTGACCTCAAATTAGTGAGGAAAATATTGACATTTACAAAAACCAATTTAACAGAAAGTTTAGGCCTATAAATAGTTAAAAAGTTTTATTGTCGATTTAAAATATTTATACATTTAAAATACATAATATATTAACTTATATAAAGCTGGCCGGTCTTTGACGACTTTTGTCACGCAAATAATTTTGTCTTCAGAATCGAGCCTTGACGAACCATTGTAAGTGTAATCCGTTCGAGTAAAACCAATCGCCCATTATTGGCGTTGAACATCTACTCCACGGGGACTAGGCAACTCCCCCCCCCCCCCCCCCCCCCGTCCTTAACGTTTGACTTGCCAACAATAATTGTGTTAATTTACAAGAACATTTTTTTGTGTTAACATTTTTTCACTTTGGCAATTGACTCTCTGGGTACCCGAACTTTCAAGTGCCAACTGCTACACACACTTATTTTATATTCTTTATAAAATTAATTTCCTACTGTGAACTCCACGTCGCCTAGCCTTTTAGGTCAGATTTCTCCTTAAGCTTACACAGTAGCCTAATAACAGTGTTTACTCATGCCTAACAAAAGCCATGTTAGGTTATAACTGTCCTGGTAATCTCATTCTGTAATTAGTTTGTTTAATAAAAGCAGCGTGCAGTCAGGACAGCAGACCGTCATTGTCCTGATACCATTGAGCTGTTGATTAGGCGGAACTGTGAAAACTGCTTTCAATAATAGCAACATAATAGAATCGTCGAAGGAAGAATATATATTATCACAAAACAGCTATCGTATTTGGATTCGTTTTTGTTAAAAATAAAACCCGATGGTTCGAGAACCCGTGATTACGAATGCATATGATTTAATTAATATACAAATCCTTATCTATTTAACAGTAACAATTAATGGAACTGTATGACCGAGAGGCTACAGGCGTTAGCCCAGTCTGCAATAGCTGGAACCTCATATGTACTGGCTATCCATTTACCTGGGCTACACGCTAACCCCGATGTAAAAAAAAATTGTGGCATTCCGGCGATAGCATTTTTATAGTATGAAATTAAATAGGGTTCCTGGTTCAATAAATCGTGAAACTTGATATAGTAGTGATACAGCAGATTTGTGTGACAAATTTAACGACCACCAAACTGTAGAGGGGAAGCACTCAGAACATTTTGTTTTCAAATATTAGGCCTTACAAATATATTGCATTAGTAATTTATGATCAAATACAATTATTTACATTTAAAAATTAAATAAAGTGAATAATATAACTTAACATGGCCAGTTAATTTGTAGTTGTGTTGATAATTATTGTTTATTATTATTTATCATCATTAATATTATTATTATTAGTCGTTATTAGATGTATCCTGCATCAAAAACTTAATAGATAAGTTTCGACTGTTAATTTTACCAGATTGCTAATTTTTCTGTCATAAACTTGGAATGCTTACAACTTTGAAACACGAACACATTTATCGGAAAACGATTTTTTTGTCACATTATTTACAAGAATAATGTTTGATCCTAAGCGGACAAACATTTCGAACCTACAAAACAGTGTATTTTTTTAAACCTACGTAAATCTATATTATTTTATAGAGATAAGTTACCTGCTGCTTTGGTCGAGCTTGTTGCTTTGGTCCTGAAGCCTCCAGATATTACTCTCGGCTTCCGTAATATTCTGTTTCAGTCTTCCGAGTTTCTTCTCGGCTCGATGCAACTGTCTCCTGTTGGTGAACGCGGACGGGTTGATTTTGCACTCCGGTGACGGACTCCTCGTCACCACCTCACCCCGAGATCCTCCCCTCTGTTCGAAGTACCGACATATCTCCTTGACCGCTACGCTATTGCTGTACTTACTCAAATCATGCAAAGATTGTGTTCTCGGTTGCCCCGAAAACGAGTTAGGGTCACAGATTTTGTTAATGTTATCGGAACTGTTGAACTTCGTCCCGGCGCGACGACACAACGATTCGAATAAGAGTCTCTTCTCTTTGACAGGAACGTACTTGTCCACCTGTTGGCACCGCGCGATCAAACCTGCCACTGCTTCGTAACCGTTCTCCGGCTCGGATCCATGTTGCCAGATATCCGCACTCTTTCCTCTGACTCGAAAAGCGTCGCTGAGTCTAGTCCTGGTCCGGGAACGTCTCTCGCACGGCGGAAGGTCCTTGACGACGTCGGGTAACGGAGGCCTAGCCGACTTTGCATCATCTCTAAAACTGGCTCTATCGTACACACCTCGAGGTCTGACCGTGTCTCTATTACTTAAACATAACCTGATGTTCCTCGCACTCGGCACTTTCACACTTCTCGCGTCTACAGTGTCCAACTGTTCGTACGTCAAACATCCGCTGCTAACAATACCTTTAGGGACAACATTCTTCGTCGGCTCAGTAGTCACTATCAGAGACAAAGGTTGTTGGTACATTCTCTCCATCTGCCTTGAGGGTGACAGTCCATTCCTCGTACAACACTCGGGGGTCGGAGAACATCGCAACCATGAGCGGCATTCCGGCTCACTATGGTAGTCAGGACTAAACGATCGAGGCGGTATTCGGTCTTCGACTTCTCGTGAAGGCGATGCTCGATGGGGTAAGGTCGCTGTAATACCTAAGATGTCCAGGAATCTGACCGCATCTAGAGGAGTCTGCTTCATGAGTTCTGCCGCTAATGTTTTTACCCAACGCTCGTAGTCCAATTCACTGCCAACCTACCAAAGCAAACAACAAGATCATTATTCTTACCCTGTGTATTGATAAATCCCTGAACTGAAATAGAGATAAGACTCTGTTAACTAAGTCGGCTGAATAATGATAGTTTCAGACAATGATAGTTTGGAATTATTTCCTTTTCCCTAAGATAAAAATTTTGAAGTGTACTTAAAGTTTTAAAATGGAAGTACGCATTGTTTGGCATTCCAAATTAAGACAAAATTAATGGCACTCAAGAAACGATTTTAGATGACCTTAACCAAAATAACGGCTTGAATTTAAAATTCTTTTAAATAAAATCCCTTTTCTTCTTATGGAATCATAAAACTAAACCGCTATAAAATGTTCGCAAAACTATTCCGAGAGAAGATTTCGACTTTGAACTGAATGTTACCTGTCCCCTTAAGTGATACTTATGGGGCACATCCATATTTAAAAAGAACCCCGTTGCGCGATATATCAAATAAGGGTTTTTACCCATAAATTAAACTTTTATCTTTATTAAGACTGTTATTTCAAAATCTGGATGACACTGACTAATAAAGCTCGCAATTACACTTTGACGATTTAGTGTAGTAGTATAAAAGTTAATTTACAAAGTTAATTTTAATTTATTTTTGTCTTATTTTGCACTTTTATATCGCGTTATAAACACTAACTAAAATTTTCGACATGAGCCGAAAATTGAGTTTAAAAAGTTGCGCAAGTTAAAATTGCTTTAATGCACTGTCAGATGTAAACAGACTTGAATTCAACTGACGGGACTCATCCTGACATCAGGTCAAGTAAGAGCTGGCAGGACACTTGCTTACAACTTGCGACCAAAATTGAATCTCGGTGTTTAGACTAATTGACAGTACTTCCTTAACTATAATGTAGTACCTTTTCTCGCAGATGTAAATCCAGCTTAATATATCAACACAAAACCTAACATAGATGTTGTAAACACGACCTTAAAGTGGGCCACATAGGTGTTTCATTTTTACAAATTTAAAACCTTGTGTTTACATTTTAATTTATTTTCTCTGCCTAAATTCAAACAAACTTTTATGTAATTTAAAAAACTTAAATGCACATGATATGACAAAAATTTACTGTTTCTTAATTTAGGCCTAACGCTAAGCTAATTAGAAAATTTAATAAGTTTAAGGTTTTTTTATGAAAACCATTTTTTTAAACTTAAAACATAATAATGTCCATCCATTAAAAAATAATTTAATTTATCAAACTTGTCTTATTAGGATAAAAATTGTATAAGTTTTGATAAAATAACATTTATATCCTATCAGTTAATATGCCAAAAGCTAATAAAATAAAATGTTCTATGCCAAAGTTCTGCTTTTTAGAAAAAGATAAAATAATTATTTCGTGATTTCTCCAAATAGTACATTTATTATATACTTTTATTTAAAAAACATTTCAACAAAAATTACCAAACACTCTGTATTCTGTAAATAAGCCCACTTGTTTATTTTGACTACGATAAACATCACCAAAGTAGAAGTAGAAACATTAATAAAATATAGCCCAATTGAAATAATAGGACCATATGCAGGATGTTTTAGCAAATAGAACACGTCACAGACTGCATATTCTACTCTTTATAATAACAACTGACGTGTATTGACCAAAAATGTAATTTGTGTGTTGATATATGAATTTCAATGAGAATATTGAGGTAAATTGCAAAGAAAAAAAAACATTGCATCGGCCGGGAATCGAACCCGGGCCGCCCGCGTGGCAGGCGAGCATTCTACCACTGAACCACCGATGCTTGTTCTTAAATCGTTATTTGAAAACTACATTACCTTCCCCATGTTCCAATTAATTGTTAACTCTGTTCTTTATGTCCCCCCCCCCACTCTCTATCGTGGAAAAATCACAGGCAGATTTTAGATACATCATACATCAGAAATATATAATTTATAAATAATATTTTAAAACAACAAATTTTATGTAGGCTTTTAAACTCGTTAAATGTGTATTTTAGATATGATTTTACGAAACTGCAGTTCTATTTATTCAAGTTTTGTACTTATAGTTTTTGTACTTATATATCAAAATAAAGATACAAAGGTTATCTTTTAATTGCTTTTTATTTCATACTAGTGGACCCGGCAATGCTTCGCTATTGCTTTATTTAATTTTTAGGGTAGTTATCAAATTTCATTCTTTTGACTTAAGTTATTGAATTGCAAGAATGGTGTTTATGTCAACAATTTATATAAAAAATGTATATAAACAATATTTTAAACAGCATATATGTAAGTAAATAGATATGTAACAACCGATGTTTGAATTGAATTATAATACAGTAAGCATTTTTCGTTGATTTTTGATTGTGTTGTTTGGCAATCTAACCTAAAAAAGCTGTTTTGGTTTTTGAAGAATAATAACCCGATTATAAATTAGAGAAATTGGTTGCAAATAAAAGTGTTTTGGTTAATTGTAGGCCTAACCTAAAATTATGTTCAGTTTTTGATCCATAACAGTTGTTTTATTAATAATATTATGTAACAACCGATGTTTAAATTGAATTATAATATAGTAGGCCTAAGCATGTTTTATTGATTTTTATTTGTGTTTGCTTTTAATTTGTCAATCTAATCTAAAAAGCTACTGGTTTTGAAGAATAATAAACTGATTATAAATTTGCTAAAATTGCTATGGTAATGAATGTAAACAAACATGTGTTACTAAGCATTTTATACGAACAGCTGTTTTTGAGCGCTATGGTCTTGAGTCCATACAAAAGAGGCTGTTTAGTTTTTTCCAAATTTGAAACTTTTTCGGGAAACTTTTCAAATTTTTCTTTATATAAAAACCTAGTTCGGACTATTACGAACATTTTAAAACAAAAAATTGCCAAATTGGTCCAGCAGTTCTCAATTGATGCGATTTCAAAGAAACAGCAATTCATTTTTATTACATAGATTATCAAATGTTTTAGAAGTTATTAATATTGTAGTTAAGAAATTAATAATGGCATATGTTTATATATATATATATATTATACTAAGATGTACAAATTAATATTTTCGAAGTTAAACTAATCATTAAGGGTATTCTTTAAATTTGTATAAATGAATATAGGTAATATTATTGATGATAAAAGGTTGTATTTATATTCATTTTATAACATCAAAGCAAATCTTATAACGTATTATACCTACCTAGCCTACTCAGTTCTATAACTCATATTTTAAAAAATCAACTTCACAAGACATTTTATTATTGATTGAAGTTGTAATCAATCAATAACATAACATGATTATAAGCGAAATCAGCTGTTATATCTATAGTTACCTACGTAAATACGTACAGACCTCACTTTTATAGGAGTTGACTAAGCCCCCATGAAAAATCACAGGCAGATTAATTAGATACATATCTGAAATACATCATGTAAAAAAATACTATTAAAAAACTACAGACTTTACCTTGGTCTATCTAACTATGCTGACGGGAATTTTTAACTCGGTAACTGTAAGGATTATATAACTGTGAGCCTATTTCTTAAAAACCTTTATTTATATACGTTATTATATATTTAAAGAAAGATAAAAATATTGTCTTATAATTGCTTTTTATTTCATATTGATTGATCAAATGATTTAGAAGTTATATAGTGAAAAAATTAATAATCGAATTTGTTTATATGGTATACGAAGATGTACGAATGTTTCCGAAGTTAAACGAGTAGAGGTATTTCTTCTTTAAATTTTTATAAACGAATATATTGGTGATAAAAGGTTGTATTTATATACAGTTTATAAGCTCAAAACAAAACTTACAACGTATTATAGCATACATTAGTTCTATAACTCATATTTAAAAAAAATCAACTTCACAAGAAATTAGAATGATTGAAGTTGTAAACATAACCTCAAAGTATAATCTACGATAGGTTTTGTTTAAGTATTACAGATGATGGGCGAACTCAGCTGTTATATATTGTATTGTTACTCACGTACGTATGTACGTACGGAAGGGGTGTAAACTCGCTTTTATAGGAGTTGTTTTTATTGTATGTTCTACTAAATCAATTCTAATGTATGTAACAGGCTACGTTGATTTTGTCAACGTTTGATAATATTGTAGGCTAATTGATATTTAATTTTGATTAGGCCTACATTAATTTTGAATCTTTTTCTCAAACTCATTAATTTTACAAATAATTCCCAACAGACAAAACAGTTTGTCTTTTATAATAGTTTAAAAAAAATTATTTTTGCATTTTATTTTGAAGGTTATGGGCAAAAAAGGCAGAAAAAGTTATTTATTCAGGCTAACTTTTTATTTTAGAAAAAAATATAGTTTTTGTAGTACATTTGTATTGTAAGCATGTTATAGTTTAGGTCTTAAATTTAAGAACATTGTGTTTAGTTAACCAGAGTTTTTATTTTGACTTATTACTTTTTGGTAGTCAGCAACTAATACTATAACATCAGGTAGGTAGATAGTCGATACAAAATGTAAACGTCTGGATTATAAAATTAGGAATTCATTACCACAAATTTAACTTTAGAAATGTTCACACATACGTCTAAATCACTCAATGAGGCTATATGGGGAAGGCCTTAAACGGATTTACACGAGGATGAGATCTGCTTTAACAAGTTTGGCGGAAAAACCGGTTGACATTTAATTTTTCGTAAAGCTAGCCATACACGGTCCGATTTGTAGGACGACCGAGTTGGACTGCAAGTTGGATGCGTTTCACCACTCACGATCCAACTTACCATCTAACTTACGATCCAACTAACGTTTCCATTAATAATAATTCCATTAACAGCTGATTTTAAACTTTGAAGCCATTACTTACTTTTCTAAATTTTACGTTAGGATTTTATTAAAATGTAGACCTGAGCAGTGCTGGTTCTTTTAACCTTTATTAGGCCTATTTATAACTGATGTTATAATAAAAAATAATTTCATTTTGGACATTAATTTACGATCTTAGTTTTGAGGTTATTATTAATCCTACATCTTTATTATAAAGAAAATATAACATAATTATGTGTATAGAAAGGTCCAACAGGGTTGGCGTGCGGAGCACGCTGGGGTATCCCTAGTAATAAATAAAAAATATACACATTGATTTACATTATTAAAATAGTTCTCAAATTTTCAACTCCACGACAAGAAATCACTCCAATTCAGTCTTCTTTCCTTGTACATAGTGGTAGTTGTATAAAAATGTATAGCAATTACTATAATATGCAAATAATTAGACTAAACAATTCCCTATATTTTGTCAGTATACTTACAATCACTTATTTTTTTAAATATAGTAGACAACCGCCTATATTTTTTCAGTATAGAAAACAATCCCTATATATTTTCAGTATAGTAGACAATCGCCTACATTTTTCAATATAGTAGACAACCGCCCAATATTTTTTCATTATACTAAACAATCTACTATATTTTGTCAGTATACTTTCAATCGCCTACATTTTTCAGTATACTAAACAATCACCTATATTTTAAAATATAGTAGACAACTGCCTAATTTTTTTTAGTGTATATTAAACATTCACCTATGTTTTTCAATAGGTTAAGAAATTATTTTTGAACTATTGCGACGCGAAGATGCTCTCAAATATGTCAGTTTGGATAAATTGCATCACTTGTGTTCACAAACACCCTATTCTCCCGGTACAATTCAATAAATTCCAAAAACCCTTTATTATCTATTATTATAGAAGTAAAAATGTACAAAGTATAGGGGAAAAGGGAAGATCAAACATCAACAAGGAGAAAGTTTAAAATGACAATCGGACGATCACCCCACTCACAGTCCGACTCCTTCGGAAGTTGGAAGTCGGATCATCTTGTAGTCTGGTCGGGACTCCGATTTGTACGATTATCCAACTCGTCGTCCATCAAGCCCATTCACGCTCCTACATCGGATCCTACATCGGACATCGGACATTGAATCGGACTACAAATCGGACTGTGTATGGTTAGCTTTACTTATCAATATTTAATATAATTTCATAAATTTAATCGATGCCAGTTGACTTTTATAATCGTTACTAAATGGGAGGAGATTTTGAGTAACATTTTCGGGATTGTTGTAATATTTTAATTATGATTTCTGTAAACGAAGCACTTTCAAACGATAACCCAACGTTATAAAAGTATCATAAAATATTTTTATTTATTGAAGTACAGTTTTGCCATTTAAAATTAAAAAAACGTTTTAAGCTTGCACACTTGTGTTCCCTTAACATAATGTACAATGCGCAGGTCTAGAGTGAAGTATTGGGTGACAACCATGACCTAAATTCTGTCGATCTTCTTCGGCCCGAGTAATAATCGATTGTTCGACGATTTCACCCGACTCCGTATCGACCTTCGTCGGTCCGATTAGACGACATTTTGGATTACATTTTCTCCGCTATTGAAATAAATTATATCACGATTGTCACACAATTCCCAATTAACCAACAAGAGTTCAATTTAGTGAACGCAGTGGCGCAGCTAGGTTCTCGGAGGCAAGGCCGTAGCCAGGGGGTTAACCCCCCCCCCCCCCCGAAATACCGAAATTTAGTAGTAAAAATTAATACTAGGTTAATACAAATTAAATTATAAAATAGACAACACAACAGAGGATCCAGCAACATATTTTGTATCATTGTGCATTGCATGCATACTGATGTAGATTTACTTGATTAAACTACAACGTACAATGCAGTAGGTTACAGCCTTGTGAGCTTGATCTGATCTTTTAAATAAGAAAACTATGAAGGTTCAACAAAAATACTTTCCTCTAACAAAAAACGCACTGCATTGTGTATTGAAAATTCTCCCAATACGGGGGTTGGCGTGTGAAGCACGCAATGAATTGCATATTGAAAAGTCTCTCAATATGGGGGTTGGCGTGCGAAGCACGCAATGCATTGAGTATTGAAAATTCTCCCAATACGGTGGTTGGCGTGCGAAGCATGCAATGCATTGCGTATTGAAAATACTCCCAATAAGGGATTGGCGTGCAATGCACTGTGCGTCGGCCGCTTCTCATAGTATTGTGTCAATCTTACATGTGCGTCCTTAGCAGTGAACGTGTTAAAAGGGTTTAAATTCAAATCCCCGGTCCTGACCTGACCTCCCCCCCCCGAAAAGTTTTCCTGGCTACGGCCTTGCTCGGAGGTGCAGAAAGTCAAAACGGAGCTACTCAACGACCTCAATGCGATTACTATTAATAACGTGAATACATGAGTTTTAATTCTAATTTATATACGCATTATATTACAAATTAGATTTAACCACACATAAACATGCGTATTTAATACTTGTTTTTACAATTCTGAACAAGTACTGAGATGATTGTTTGATATTGCTTTTCAATTGATCAACCTGACCAGAACAGATGTTACTTTTGACGACTTAGGTACCAAACTAAAATAATAATAGGCTAAGGGTTTTCAAAGTAAAATTATCTCCGTCTTGCAAGGGTAAATTAATGAAACTTAGCATACAATTGAAATAACTAACTATTATTTAACTACTTTACTTGTAGACACTGGATAGTACTAGAGGACTCCACCCCTACTCGTTTTGCTCACCAATCAACGTGGAAAAGCAAACGAAAACCCGATTATTGTATACTTTGATATTTTCTTGGCAATATTGATTGATTAATTCAGAGGAACTTGGATCAGCCTAGGGTGGTGGTGATCTGGAGCCATACGTATGCGCTGAGCCTGAAATTTTGAGTGACTAACGGAAATATTTTTATACAATAGAAAGAAACGTAAAACAAGTTTAAAGGACAATTTAAAATAACAAAAACCAAGACTGAAATTTAACAAAACTTAAGTCCTAATTTTCTTTGAGTTAGAAAAATAAATTCAACAGTAAAAACATTGATTAAACGAGAAATTTTAAGATTTTCTGTTATTTTCATATCGCTGCGGACGCTCTGTGATGAATCCTTTCCCTCAGCCATTGACTCTCCAATAATTCTCTCACATGCGGTTGGCATCAATAATAAGACATAACCTTAGTTAAATATTGGTTAGCAAGATTTTTTACAACGGGATATATTTAACCTATTTGAACAGTAAACCCATTTTTATTGGGGTCCTACTAATTAGAGGCCTTGGTGTAGTGCACCGTTTGGCACCAGCCTCCTACACCCCTGGTGCAAGGTATAACTAAATTTTGTAACTTCAGTTTTTATAAAATCGTTTTACTTTCTGATATTAAAATTTTACCAAACATTGCTCATGATAAACCTTTTCCAACATCGCCACTTTATCACAAGTTTTCACAACATATAAAAGAATGTCAGGTAAATGGAAAAAACATCTGAGGTGTTTCTGGTGACCGAATATACTTGGGCCACTGGTATATGAAACAAATATTTTCCTCATTAGATTCAAGAACATCCAAAGCCATCTTAAAGCAAGGTCAAGTAAACATTTTCCAAAATGATTTTTTCAAAAAGGCCTTGGAAATGATGTAACTTTCAAGCCATGTTTACATTTTAATTTCCTTCAAACACATACAGTACGATTTTTTTAACCGTGCCCTCGGCCATGATGTACTAATCTGAATGATAACGTTAGAAGAAATCACTCTGTCTACTCTAGTTTTCTCCACGAAAACTGAGCCGAGCGGCGTGAAACAGCGAAAACCGAGCTTCAATAACACTGTCATTTAATACACTTAGCAGAAATGTAAAATTATGAAACTTTCACGGATACGCAGATAAGAACTATACGATTCGTATGATGTAAAAGAAAATCCATTACAAAACCTATTTCATATTTTAAAAATCAATATTACAACAATGTACTTTAATAATGACATGAAATTTTCACACTGCTGGAAAGTTTTTTATTTGTTGGTCAGAGACAAAATGTTCGCGAGAAAGTTTTAGATAAAGGTCCAAATTAAATATTTTATTTGTAACATTTTTTCGTTTGACTTACGGTTTGCTCGGTACGGATGTCTGAAGTTAGATTCCAGGGAAAACTTCCTGCCTGGGGGGAAGTAGGCCTACTTGGTGTCTGGCATTTACCTTAACCACACCACAGTATTATTATTCGAATACTAGAACAAGAGACAAGTAGTCTATGACTCATTCAAATAGTTTTTATTTCAATAATTTTATTCGAATAATTATTCAATCATTTTTGTTTATTCGAAGTTTGTGGAACTGCCTTTACAATCCCTCCCCGCTACACCGCTAGCCCACCGAGCGCTAGCCGAGCCGAGGGCACGGTTAAAAAAAATCGTACTGTACGTATTAGATTTTGCAGGTGCGAAATGTGGGATTTCAGTCGACCGAAATGTCTGACCGATTCGTTTGCTCGCTTGCGTAGGCTACCGCACGAGTGTAATGTACACTCTGTATACAGTGGCATTGATGTACAATAGAAGAAACGCACATTAGCAAATAATTAGAGCGTTGGAAGAAGAAAGTTGCAATGCAAACATGTGCCTGTCTGAATCTGAACTGATTGTGGCGGTCAGCCAGAAGATTTGATAACCAATATTTAAACATTTGATTAAAACGCAAATTTATAAGAGACTAAATTATTGTATTCTGGTTCAGTTACTGGAATTAGAGCAAACTCCATAATTACCGATTTGGCTGACTAACTATAGTTTAAATCAAATGCATATTTGACATAATTATGACCAACTTTTGGCACTTTTTTTCTATTAGTGATTAAATATGTTGCACTTTAAGGCTGACATTTACTTAAGTTGAGTTCAATCTTATTACCACAGAGTAGTGTTATTCCCTGGCTAAAGTAACATTTAATCGGGATAGTGGAACTGTAGTAGAGGCGTGCCTCATTTAACGTAATAGGCAAATAATATTAACACGCTGAAGACTGTTACTACGTTAATAGGTTCCATAGAACTCCCTATTAATTATGTTTGTAACGTCCTTCGATAACGCACTGGAGTGAACGTTCCGGTTAGATGTTTATCCCGAGTCTTGCACACATCGTCTCTCTAGATTACATAAACTCAAAACTATTAATATTAATAAACTATTAGCTATTAAACTATAATAAACTATTAACTATTAATAAGCCTTATCATCTATTATTTTTAGGCACAAATTAATTTATAAATTTACAAAAATGAAGTTACTAATACCATAGATCATGAATAATAAATAGATCTTGCATCCATACGGGGGCTGTGTGCCGGAAAAAAGGTTGTCGCGAAAATAGTACATGATCGCGCCGCTAGGTAGCGCTAGGGAGAAATCATTGGTAGCATTGGTGTTTCAAACAGCTTCTTTCGTTTCCCCAATAGATAGCGCCAAAAAAGTCGAATTTCCAGTGGAACAAAATATTGCATTGGATCGGAGTTCTATTAGGTTATCCAATACAACCTAAGTATTACAATGCTAATACTGGATGATTATTAAATTTAATCAATATTAAAAAATTAAGAGATACTCTGAACTGTAAAACCATTATCTTAGAACACTAATATTTTTAGAATATATAGGCCTTCAATTGGATTACGAAATGTATTTATATTTTATCAAGATATTTCACTTTCTAACATTTTGTTTTTGAATAACTATCATTCAATATAATTTGTTTTAAAACATTTTGCATAAATGTTATACAGTACTTGGTATCCTGACTTGGCTGCACAAGATATTATTTCAGCATCAAGTAATCTCACCTGCAACGTTACATTACAAAATAATACCTTGGCAAAAATAACACCTTGACAAAAATATTACTCTTTGACAAAACGGACAGCTAATAACGTTCTTCCCTTGCGTTAACAAATCCAATACGCTATTGCAACCTATTACTTAAATGCCGTGGAACGTTGGACTATCACCCCAATCTAAGTGGTAATTCCCATCTCTAAATTCTAAATTGTAGCACCACTTAGTGGACTTGTAGCACTTCCTCTTCACCCCTTAGGCGAACGATTTAGACAGTACGGTTGCGCAAAAGCGCTTTCAAACCGTAGTTCAGATAAAATGTTAACTTAGTCTGTCTTAACAATAGATAATTAAATAATGTTCGTTGACACGTGTCAGTGACATCTACTACTCCTAGTAAGAAAGAATGCCTACGAAAGAACTAGGACCAAAATTACTGAGACTAAAATACTTTTAAAAATATCCACATGTTGGATACTTTTGCTAAAAATACATTACAAAGGACTCTTTACAAATTAATAAACTAAAACAACTACAGGTTCTACTTTGTTAGTTTGTAATAGTGAATTAATCACGTTTTAAAATATATTTCTAAGTAAAATTTAGGCTACCTATTTTATTTCGCTCAGAATTTGTGCTGGAGGACCGAGCACTGGGGTGGGGACATGGTGCGGTGTCTCCCCTAATAAAAAATACGAATTTAAAACTATGCACAAGAGTACAATATTGTAAGTAGATGTTCACTGACCTTTATTCATGCTGCAATAAATAACCAACACCTACATTAAAATGTATAGAGTGTGTTAGAGAGAAATGTGCACTTTTAATTATAAAAAAAAATGCACAGTAGTCATTTAATGTACATTTAAATGCGCATTTTTATGAACACTAGTAGACCGTTTCAGATAGTGAAAGTGAATAAATAATATTTATTGGATACGGCTTTATTTAGTACTCCGTAATTTCAGTGTTGATTTCGTAAGATAAACTTTTATCTTTATTGTCATAAACATTAGCTACCGCTAAATTTTTTCGCTTTATGTTTTTATTTATTTATAACGGTTTAGCAAACGCAGACAGTAAAAAGTACCGATCTTTGTCGGCCTTGTCCTGACTGATAAAGTTCATGTCACTCAAACGACGATGCTTAAAATTTAAATAAATAACTGGTAAATAGGTCACCTGAAACGTGGCAATAGGCACCTTCTCCCCGTGCCTCGACAAACTAAAACCTCTAGGTCTACCTGAGGCGGCTGGCTGCAGATTCAGGTGACGAAGAGGTAGACGCCAGATAGGAGCACTGTGAGGACCACATCCAGGATATACTACCAGTTGGCCGTCCTTTACTTCCACCCAGTGAGGCTCGGAAGTCGTCTCTCCCAGTAAATCTAGCTCTCCTGAAAACAAGCGATTCGTACAGTTAGTTTATATAGCTCAAGTATAATATGACATACAGAGGGTGATTTACTTCGATATGCAGATGTCTGTGCGCTCAATCTACTTGCAAAAACTCATTTCATAGATTCAAAAACGCTTAGTTCACGTTTATCCGCTATTTCGTATTTCAGAAAAAACATAACTATTGAAATACATGATATATATATATATATTAGGAAAGAATCATGCGTGTTTTTCACGTCAAAACCTTGTTAGATACACACACACATATTATAATACATTATGTGTAATGAAAGTGTGGGATTATCCATTAAAGTTAAGTTGGTAAATAGTAGGCTATGGACTGTATCAATCAAATTATAAAAATGATTACATAACAGGACTTAATGAAAATTAAAAAGAACCTGGATGGATTTTGCCTACACAACCCCAACCTAAATAAACGGTTTCAGTTAACTAACACAAACTTTCTCCCAACTTACTGTAGTCAAAATAATATTGTTTTCAATCATTTTATTTATTACTTTTTAGAACAAAACAAAAAAATAATATTCTACCTACATCAATTGTATAAAAAAATATTGTCCTAGGCGGGATTCGATCGCGCGACCTTTGAATTATTGGCCGTGATCGCTACCATGGTGCTACACCGTGCGGCCGCCGCCGCGATGCTAGATTGACAACATAAACTTGTTTATTTTTAAACATTTCCCCATAATTATAAAACGCCGAAGTTTTGATAAAAGCGGGTGGTGTCATTTTGTTTGGCATCTTAATCACTACAAATACTGAAAATTTGATCAAAATCGTTAGAGCCGTTTTTGAGAAATTTGCATTTTTGTCGTTTTTTATATGTTTTTAGGGGTAAATTACCCTTAAAAATTAAAAATTCAAAAAAATGAAAAAAAACGCCTGGAGATATTAGGGTTTAGTACCTACATACCAAATTTCATGAAAATCGGACCAATAGTCCTCTCTGGTCGTGTATACATACTGACAGACTGACAGACAGACACCACTCTAAAAACACTTTTCTGGGTTCAGGGAGCACCAAAACAAAAAATTCCACTAAAAATATTTTTGGGTTCAGGAAGCACCAACACAGATAATTGCACTAAACCATTTTTTGGGTTTCTGGGAGCACCAAAATAGATAATTCAACTGAAAATTCAAATTCGAACATTTTTACGAAAACAATACTTTCTCCATATACTACGTATAGGGTGGAGAAAGTAAAAAAGGAAGGCCTAGAATATGGACGAGGTTGGGAAGGACGTGCTGATGCTAGAACCTCGAAACTGGAGAGTACACAGATCTGTAGGGACAATATTAGGCCAGATAAATCTGCTATGGCTGAGCGTTGGTTGGATGAAAATCCTATTACTTTAAATGAGCAATTCTTGTACCTATCTTTCTTTCTATCTTTGTATCTGTCGCGGATATCGAAAACGGCCCTAACGAATTCAAACAATTTTTTTATTTAGGTTTTGCTTTTTAAGTACCCCCATATAGTTGTATATCGTGTAAAAACGCAATTTTTTTGAGAAAATCTAATTTAAAAGTTGAAAAATTTTAACACAGGGTCTTATGGGTTGCCATGTTGGTTACAAAATAACAACGAAATAGTAAATAAAGCGATCAAAACAGCTGTTTATAAACAAGCCAATTTATACCAAAATCAGCTGTTCGTAGGATAGTTTTTAATTACTGTTAAAAAAATTATTCGACCACGCAACTGGACCGCTGACGTGAGTTGAGAAAATTTCCAAAATTAAGTTTATATGCCTATGTTTTAGAGATTCGATCAACAATTTGGGAAATAGGTTTACTCACGAAGGCGTTGTACAGCTGTCTGTGTGTACGCATTATATTAGTAGAATTAGTTTACGCCTAGTGGCCTCGCGAGTTTGCATCACTTGGCTTCGAACCGGGTACTTTTATGGTATTTTACGTTTTGGTCGATTTTGGGGGAACCAAGCGAGCTATAAGGTTGCGTAAAAAAACAAAATGTGCAGAATAACATCCTACATTTACATTTTCAGAAAAAAACTCTAAAAAAATGTCATTCTCCTAGTCAAAATCTCAAAAAATAGTTACTTCCGGTCAAAAAACGTACTTCCGGTTGTTTGATTTTTTTGGCTAACGAACTCTTCCGAGCCACACAGACTACCAACACGTGTACCAAATTTGGATCAAATCGGACTTAAAATGCGGTCGCTAGAGTGCGAACACATATATACATATATATATATGAATTTTTTTGACACCCCAAAACGTGTTCTGGGGACCATGATCGGTGCTCATTTGCTACTCTCGATCTTGGGTCTCACCATAAGGGCCACTGCAATAGCTCATTTTTCCTATGGAAATTCGCTAACAAGCTAATTTATATACTGTTTTAGCACGTTGGAATTAGAATAAATTGGGCCTGATTTAACAATTTATTTTGTCAAAAAAAAAGTTTAACTTGGCAAAGATGGATAAATTCTAATAGTCAATTTCGTAATATAGGCCTGGCTCATTTATGAAACAGTATTGAGGTTATGTTAATCCCGCAATAATTTTTACTATATTTAGGGCTGAATCCAAAAATTTAGTTTACAGAAGAAAGTAGAACTAGGACTAAAATCGTAATGAAAGCCTCTCACGTTTCCAAAGCATGTATTTCAGGTTATAATTAATCTTGTAATTACTGTTAATATATTTAAGACTGATTTCATAATTTTACAAACCTATGTACAAACGAGCCAATGATTAACGAGATTCTTTAGCGAATTTTCTAACGGCGAGCGAAGCGTCCAGGGGCAGACCCCCAAGCCTTAATTTTAAAACAGAAAACTCTTAATTGTTGAAAAATGTAACTAAACCAAACACATTGGATGATTGAGAAACTTTTTATATCAACAAATAGCGTAACGTAGTTGTAAATAATTGTACATAATACAATTATTTATTAATGTAATAAAACATTGTACGCATTGTTAGGTGATAATATTAGTTTAGCAATATTGGTTCAACTAGTTGATCCGTGCGAATATTTCGCATGTTAGGAGTAGGCCTACTTACCTGATTTAATACGTTGATTTAATTAAGTAAATTACGTTTATTTATTTACGTTGGTTTAATTTGACAACAGTTTATAACGCTTTACGTTGATTTGATTTGATTGATTTGCGTGATAGATTACACTTGCACTTCCATGTAGAATGTAAAACATCTAAATAACAGCTGTCATGTTAGTTAAACAGATTGTTAATAGATGGTGCTTTTCATTAGGAATAAACGGTATCAGTTAACTGACACAAACTTTCCCCCAACTTACTGTAGTCAAATAATATTGTTTTTAATCATTTTATTTAGTACTTTTTAGAACAAAACAAAAAAATAATATTCTACCTACGTCAATCGTATAAAAAAGTTATTGTCCCAGGCGGGATTCGATCGCGCGACCTTTGAATTACTGGCCGTCCTCGCTACCGTTGTGCTACCCCGTGCGGCCGTCGCCGTGATGGTAGATTGACAACATAAACTTGTTTATTTTTTAACATTTCCCCATAATTATGAAACGCCGAAGTTTTGATAAAAGCGGGTGGTGTCATTTTGTTTGGCATCTTAAGCACTATAAATACTGAAAATTTGATCAAAATCGTTAGAGCCGTTTTTGAGAAATTTGCATTTTTGTTGTTTTTTATTGCTTTTTAGGGGTAAATTACCCTTAAAAATTGAAAATTCCAAAAAATGAAAAAAACGCCTGGAGATATTAGGGTTTAGTACCTACATACCAAATTTCATGAAAATCGGACCAATAGTGTCCCCTCTGGTCGTGTATACATACTGACACACTGACAGACAGACACCACGTTAAAAACACTTTTTTGGGTTCAGGGAGCACCAAAACAAAAAATTCCACTAAAAATATTTTTGGGTTCAGGGAGCACCAACACAGATAATTGCACTAAACAATTTTTTGGGGTTCTGGGAGCACCAAAACAGATAATTCAACTGAAAATTCAAATTCGAACATTTTTACGAAAACAATACTTTCTCCATATACTACGTATAGGGTGGAGAAAGTAAAAGGGCGGCGAGATTTCGACTTTCGGAGAAAAATGCAAAATAATTGGAAGGGAAGGTGGACCACGGTAAAGTCACTATCTGACGCAAGCCTTCACAGATCATAAACGTTTTAAAGTATTACTTCAGTAAGTTTTGAAAAAATGGAAGATTGTAGTTGCATCAGCAGCTGAGCAGAAACAGATGACGCCCGTCGCATGCTGTTTAATGTGAGAAGTAGAGATCCACTGGGACGTAGATATGGAATCCATCAAATATGATCACCACCTTGCTAAAGGACGAAGAGAAGTGGAAATTGAAGAATCCTGACTAGCCAACAACTGATACCTTGGCCAGCTGCTAAAGCACACGTTGAACACAAAAAGAAGAAGAGGAGGGCTTTAGTGGATACACTCTAAGTCTAGGGGAGGCTTTATGCGTAAAAAGGCAGTAGGCCTAAATAATCATTGCCATAAAGGTTTTAAAACAAGTATTGAGTTTCTTTTCTAACAAATTAAGAAATCTTAATAGGTATGAACCGAAGTAGGGTAGGTCTACGACTACGTTATCAATTTGTGTCAATCGAAATATTTTTTCGTTTTGGAAATTGCAATATTATTTTCTGTTTGATCAGATAAAGTGCTTTGTTGATTTTTCCAATATTCCAATGATACCAGCAGGCCAATATCATTATGTGCTGCATATATAATGTGTTACCTATTATATGAAAATATTTCAAACCTAAAAGGAAAAAGAGACTTTGGTCAACTGATATAAGGAAATGAAATGCCAAACGGTTTCTGGGATATTTCGAACTTGTCATTTTAATGTGATAATTTTCATTCAAAGTTATTACAAATTTAGTTTTCACGATTGTTTACAGATTTCTATATGCATCAGTAAAAATTTTACTAAGGGAGCACAGTTTTAACTAATTTAGGATCTCGCTATATGTGGTGGGAATAAATTATTATACATTAGTGGTAGGGAGCAGAGAAAGGGTGTGATGAATCCCAAGCACAGTGTTACCACTTAGCGCTAGCATGATAGGAAACTCTTTTTTAATACGGATCTGCTCTAGTTTTTCTACAAAGTATCCAAGTACTTTTAACACAACTTATTTTCAAAAAATATTAGCCGAAGCTCTTTTAGAAATATAGGAGGGAAATGGAGTTTTTAGCAAAATTTTCGACAGTACGTACTTCAAACTACTTACTGTATAAACATTATTTATGCCTTTGAATAAAGCCCTTTCCAACTGTACCCCTCACGACAATATCATAAAATATTTATTTTTGGGGCGGAAAACTTTCTTCTATACCATATTTATAAAAAAAACATTTTTCCAGTTTTGATTGTGAAATAAATGCTAGTTAGAAATATTTATTTGCAACTGTGTATAATTTCAAAATGATACCTTTATCAATTACTGATTCACTTAAGTATGTCAGACAGAGAAACGAGTGATTCCATAATGGTTCCCTTTAAAGGTACGGAACCCTAACATGGTTGAACTCCATATTTATTTGGGTAGGTAATCATCTATTTGATTCTTTAGAATGATAATTATACGGAAATCAAATTAAGGCCGCATCAACACTGCAACAGGTGTGGTGAGAAAGTGTCTGCCGCGAAGACGGCAAGGAACTTTCACTACGCATGCGTGGTGCACAGCGAGAAACAAGACAACGTCAGGAGAAACACTGGCATAACAATATAAAAACGTCAGCTGGACCGACTAGAACAACTTAATAACCGTGTTTAACGAAGAAAGTACCCGCAGATTTATATATAATACTTCCTCTATATTCTGAATGGAAGATTTATAAAAGTATTTTTCATAGAAAATTGTTGTATCGATAATATCATCCTCCTGGTCTAGGTTAGTATTATCCAACTACCCTACTCCATTAAGCTAACGACTTGACCGATAGTAACTGGGTACCGTAAATAGAACGATTAAAAACTAATCAAACCCAACTCCGATGGTCACAAGGGAAACGATCATTCATTCAGGAAGCTCACTGACGTTCTAAAAAGTATTAAATGTGTAAATCAACACACACTGCTATAATACCCCATACGACCTTTACGTACAACTGAGATTTGTTATAGTCAACGTTCGGGATTGGTTGGATTTGACTCGAACACATTATACTTGAGGTGGCAAGCGAGGCAAGCGTACGAACAACGGTCTGCAGTGGGGCACACGCCTCGTTTGAAAAAAAAATGGTTTGCCATCCCAGCAACCGAACAAAACTACTATCCACACATTCGCCCATTCGTTCGGATATGGTTTGAATTCGATAGAGACAATGGTCGATGATATCTCATCCCGAGCGCCACGTTCATTTTTATGGCGGCATTAGCGAAGAAACAAAGCCGGTGATGATCAACCAAACTTTATCGGAATCATTACTCAACCGAAATCATTTCTTTAAAGCATGATGGACGAAAAGAGTGGTCGCCATTCGACTTTGTTTTTTACTAGAAGCTACAGCCTAAGAGAGAAAATGAGTAAGCTGGTCTCAAATTATCGATGTGC
Source organism: Philaenus spumarius (assembly GCA_018207615.1). Lineage (NCBI taxonomy): Eukaryota > Metazoa > Arthropoda > Insecta > Hemiptera > Aphrophoridae > Philaenus > Philaenus spumarius. The sequence continues at coordinate 742,013 of JAGFPH010000066.1, forward strand.
ATTGCGCTGATTAAACTCAACAAGTAAAGAGCACGTGTTCGGGCTTAACAGACAAACCAAAGTCTCTTGACGGACTGGTATGCACGCCTTGGTGTGGACCTACCTTAAGACGCCTGAGGTATAGTGACCGAACAAGAAACTGCGATAAAATAACGCTCTGATATCGATACATCTAAAGAATATTTTACCCGACAAAGATCAGACTTTTCTTGGACTTAGCTCATGGAAAGAATACGTGCTAGATGCCACTTCAGTCACTAAGTTGTGCGATATATATAAAAATGATCATGTAACTGTTATAAATACAATCATAGTTAGTTTTTTTACAACCAACTGTTTAGAAACAGTATCCTATACAAAATTAAGGAAATTTGTTGGTTAAAAAAATCAGATACAAATTAATGCATTTGTGCTAACTTTATCACTGCAGAAATAATATGTTGCTTGTACACATTAATAAATTACGTAAAATATGTGGAAATTTTTAAGTGTTTACCTGAATGTAGGAAAAACTGCACAAAACCTGATTTATAAACGGACATACACTAGTTTTATAATATACTATCTATAACAACAAATTCTTCAGTTGAAAGGTCAATTCCAATCAACTCATATAAAAGCGAGTTACGTCCGTATGTACTTGAGTAACATTGTATATTAACAGCTAATTTCACCCATAATCTGAAATACTTGAACAACTTCAACTAATAATTAAATAATGTCTTGTGAAGTTGTTTTTGTTTTGTTTTTTGTTTTTAATTATGAGTTATAGAACTAATGTAGGTTATAATACGTTATAACATTTGCTTTGAGGTTACAAAATTAATATAAATACAACCTTTATATCATCAATATATTAATTTATACAAATCTTACACCCATTCGTGTGTAACTTCGGAAACATTCGTATAACATATAAACATATTCCATTATGAATTTCTTCATTGTAATATTAATAACTTCCAAATCATTTGATATATCAATATGAAATGTAAAGCAATTAAAAGATAATATGTTTATCTTTATTTTGATATATAATAATGTATATAAATACATTTTAACAAATAGGCCTACAGTTTTATAAAATCACTAGCAGGTACCAGTGGCTTCGCACACGGTCCAAAGATTCGCCGCATAGTGCGTTTTAGTCCAAATCTATCATTGTTTCATGTTGAAAAAATTTCCAGCTCTTTCGCTTTAAGGGAAATATAGTAATAAATGCTTATTGGTTTAGGGGTTGTTACTACATTTTCACCCCTTAGCAACACGCTATAAAATGCAAATATGATTTACATAGTATATTGTAAGAAATAAATGTACAAATTTCCAGCTCTCTAGTCTTAATGGAAGTATAATAATAAGTATTAATTGTTTTAGGGGTTGTTTCAACCCTTAAACCTAAATGAATTCTAGCCTATGTCTCATTTCAGGTCATGATCTATATGTGTGCCAAATTTCATTTAAATCCATCCAGTAGTTTTTACGTGATTGAGTAACACTCATTAGACAGAAACCATTAGATTTTTATATAATAGGCCTAGTATAGTACTATCTAAATATTCGTTATAATTTCACACTGAGTTAAAAAAATCTCCTCCGCATAGTTAAGTAGGCCTACATAAAGTTTGTTGTTTTTAAATAGTATTCCTTAAAATTTCCCGAATCCGACCGAAGGTCACTTAGAGAAATTAAGAGCTTTAAATTGTTATAGTACCCTTGTAATATAGTATAAATTGCATTATATAAACCCGAACATTACCGAATGCCCCCGAGTAAACCCGAATCGGACTTAGTCAAAATAAAGACTTGCAAACCGTAATTAACCGAACGTAAGGCTCTGCCGCAACCCTCGAAATTCGTACTCGGGCTAAATAAAGCTTAGACTAACCGTAGGCGTTGCCGCAACCCCTTGTAATATATTTCTACCGGTCTTACCCGAACCAAAACGAAGGACTTGACCGAGCTTAGGCTTCGCTGTACCCCGAATTATTTGTATAAAATGTGTTATAACGTATGGAAATCCGAGCTAACCCGAACGTAAGGTTCTGCCCGAGTTCGACCGAAGGGGACTTAGCCGAAATAAAACTCTGGCTAAAATTAGGCTCTCCCGCAACCCCCGAAATTAGTACTTAGGCGAAATAACGCTTAGGCTAAGCGTAGGCGCCCCCGCACCCCGTGCGTATGATTTACACTATTTCTACCGGTCTTACCACGAACCAAAACGACGGACTTGACCGAGCTTAGGCTTCGCTGTACCCCGAATTATTTTTATAAAATGTGTTATATTGTACGGAAAACCAAGCTAACCCAAACGTAAAGTTCAGTCCGAGTCCAATCCGAACTTAGTAAAAATTAAAATTTTGGCTAACATTAGGCTCGGCCATAACCCATGCGTATGATATACGTAACTACATAACCGACCAAAATATAACGTAATGTTTCTAAAAAGTAAAACAAGTTGTATTCGGTCTAACTCAACCCCGGAGGTCACCCCTCCCCCAAATTTTGCAACAAAATTTCGAAAAAACGGAAATGTTAATGTTTTTAACGGAGGCTTAAGTGCAAACGAATTCTAAAATATATTTCGTACACGCAGGCAGCTATTCAGCACCGTCGTGATTAGAGCTATTTCCCCGCAACGGAATTTCTCCGCAATGGTTATTAATATAAAATTCGCTCAACTCAATGTAAGGCTCTGCCACATCCCATGCGTATGATATAACTGTTTCTACCGGACTTTTCGTAACATAAGGCTCTGCCGCAACTCTTACAAACCGTAACTAACCGAAATAAAACTTTAGCTAACCTAATCTTAGGCTCCGCCGCACCCTTGTGTATAATATACGTAATTACATAACCAAACGTAACCGAATCCGCCTGTATTACTTAACGTTAAAACTTTCTCTAAGCCATCTTTAAAATTTCTTTCAATATAAATTCTCCGTATGTTTGTCGGTAGACACGGGAGCTTAGTAACAATCACGGTTTTAGCTTTAACATTAAAATTATCAATAATTACTCTATGTTGTGTACCGTTTAATCGATTAATTATTAATAAAATGTCTCTGTTTTATATAGCGTTTCTTTTTTACTCGATACTTTACCACTTCTACGACCTTAGGCTCTGCCACACCCTTGATTTACATCAAAACTTTCGATAATAATTTTATTTTCTAAATCATTTACTAACACGATTATACTTAACGACTTTCCCCGAATTTTGTTGAACCAGCATTCTGGACTTGCTAACTGACTAACATTTCTGTACATTGTTATAAAATCGATTAGGTGTACACGTAGGCAGCTATTCAAAGCGTATGGTTAAAACATTTATTCCGATAGTGGTCGCGCTAAGTTTGTCCACGGAGAAATACTACACTTCATTCAATACTTTTTACTTACTGTGTAAGAATACGTTAGCAGAATTTGATCCGATGTACTCTCCAGCGAACACTGCAAAGCTCTATCTTATTTGTGCTACAGGTAAGTAAACATATATACTAATTTTCTCTCTCTGATTTATAAGTGTTCATTATCGAAATGTTTCGGTTTCCAAATAATGATGAATTAAAACGAAAATTTCAGCTATTTAAATCAATGCATTGTAGTTTGTATCGAGCACTTTGATGATGGTTTTGCCGTGAAGAATCAGTTAAGAAACAAGTCATATTAATTTTAACTGTGAAATGTGATCGATAAAACTTACTAGTGATACATATACTACCCAATTAAATTGTTTAATGTACTGGGCAAAAACGCTACCTGAATTCAGGAAAGACCTGGCAAAGTGACAGGAAATTAGTTTAATTTATACACCAATAGTTTATTTTGGGATTGTCGCTTACATCGTATTTTTATTCAATAAGCAATATTATTCTAAACACATTTTGTAAACAATAAAAATATTTGTTCAACTGATTTTTCTATCCATTTAAACTGACATAAACGTATAATTTGTATATGCAAAAAACTGTGTATAAGATCAGTGGCGTAGTAACGGGGGGGGGGGGGGACAAACCCCCGGAAATTGTTAACACGGCACATAATCATGTTTGTCAATGCCAAGTTTTTAAAATGCTTGATGAACATCTTTTGAGCAGATCAGAAATAATAATCGTTTTTCTTCGCTCTTAAACACAATGATGAATTCGTGCGCATCACCATCGATTACACTTCCAATCATCAATACATCAAAACGTATTATCTACGTTGCTACGTTATGATTGGTGCGCTTGTAAATTGTGATTACAAATATTCAATATCTAAGTTTACTTGAGCCTTCCAAAAATCCAAACATCAAGTCCAAATTAACATAACAACGTTTGGGTTTGTAAAATATAAAAAAAGCAAAAACTAAAAAAAGTCTTAAAATTAGGGGATATAGAATCTAAAAACGTATTGCAAAATAGGGGTTTCCGTTTCGGGAAATAAGTGAACCTTGCATTGACATATCTTTTGCGCATGTGTTAAAAGTTATTAAGAGAATGCGTTCTTGGAATCGACGAATAATGTAAGGCGGAAGTTTTTCCTGAGATCCCCTTCAACCATCCTAATTGCCTTTACCACACAAAATATAGTAAATACTATGTACCATTCTTAGTTATTAGATTGAAGTAAACATTACTCAAACAGTCCATCAATCTTATGAGCTCGTGTGAATATCTAAAGAGTTGGAGCATTATATTGTATTTATTTTAATAATAATTACGTTATTGTTATTCGTTTGAATTGTTTTAAATCGTATATGCAAACAATAAAAGGTTCAAAGAATACAAACCCTAAAACTTTAAATACAGTATGTTTAAACCTTTATAATATGAGAGCATTACTCAAAGGGCCTATGAATTAAAAAACAATTATAATGTATTAGTCAGAGATCAAACACCTTCCTCGTGGCCAAACAGAAAACAGTTTAAAATAAAAAAAGTCAATTCAACTAATTACCTCGCAGAAAGTTTTCATTTGGCCTAAAAACACAAATTTTCTCGCTTTTGTTGTCTTTACTTTTAGTACATTTGTATGAAACAAAACCTTATTTATATTTGCCATAGTTTTTTTATAAAAGAAAATATAATTTCTGAATCAGTTGAAAGAATATTACAACAATGGCCAAGATGTACAACTTCAATTGGATCTCTAATTGAAAAAGAAGTATTATTGTGGAGACAACACTGGATTGAGGCAGAAGAGCACCCAGACACATTAATTCGATACGTTAATTTTTTGTGACGAAGCACTTTTTCCAAAAGTGTATACATTTTTGAAGATTTGGGCCATCTTATCTGTGACCATTGCCAGTAACGAGAGAAGTTTCTCAACTTTGAGACGTTTAAAAGATCGGCAGAGAAATGCAACCAGAGAAGATCGGCTGAAAGGTCTTCAGTCACAGAGTATTCACAGAGAAATTTACATAACGGCAGAGGACGTTATCCACAGATTTGCTGAAAACAGAGTCGAAAATTTGATCTGTAACTGTAACTTTATTTCTGTTTGAAACAATGCACTATGTTACTTGATTACGAATTAAACTATTTTTACTGATTAAAAATGGTTATTATCATTTCTAATTAATCTATCGACCTGTTTATTTATATTAGACTATCAGCAATCACCCATTAAAAACGTTTCAACTGAGTATATTCCAATATTTAATAATATGACTCATTATATCTTTTTACTTATAACTCATCCCCCAAAAAAAACTAATTTCTTACTACGCCCCTGTATAAGATCAATAAAGCCATATGCCAGTGATGCGTCACATATGTTGTGGCGTCACGCAACGAGCCTTGCGGCCTGTTATCTAGTGTGGCCAACTGTCCGTCGCTTTTGGAATCCCGACGCTATTTTTTAGAGGGTGGAATGCTTCTCACGCAGACCACTCAGCCAGAGAGGTACTGTGGGGGCACTTCAGAGTCTATCAGAAGGCAGCCGAAGCACTGAACTATCAGACCATGGGAAAAGGTCACAATATCTCAAAACACCGCACACGCGGCGAGTTGTTCTACTGACTTCCACATTTAAAACAATCAAAACAAAACGTACACGCACAGATTTTCTGTTAAATTGCACATAATATTATGTAATGCCTAGATGAAAAAAAAACTATTATGCAAGATCGCTGATCTGCGTAGGAACGTTAATACTTTTTGTTCACTTCTGCCATTTTACAAATATATAAGCAATAGTAATGAAAGCACTGTCAGTTATCCAGACGATAGTGAAGGAAATACAAATGTTTACTCAATTTGTGACAAATCACAAGAAACATTCAGACACGCACATGAAACAAAGTACGCATTATTGAATGCTTGCAACTCGACGCTATGATTGAATGCTGACGCTGTAAAATAACTGCTTCGTTACTCACTTCACTGGTTGCAACGATATTACGTGCTTTTGTATTAAATACGACGTTTATGCGTAGGTTGTGCGATCATGTGTTGGAAAAAATCTGTTTAAACTTCCTACCCGTTAAAAATATGCTGGGTGTGTCAAAAACGAGTGCAGGGCCGAGGGCCAGTTGCCTAAAAACTTTGACGAGGGTAATTTGCCAGCCAGAGGCTTGGCGGAGCGAGGGCCAGCCGGCTAGGGATCAGTGACCTGTTCTACTGTGCGGTGGGTGTGGGGGTGGAAAGGTTTTAATTATCGTTTAATATTTCGTCGTATTATCACTTTATATAATTAGAATTAAAAAAAAACTAGAGGACTTACCTAAACTGTTTAGTCACAGTATTTTGCCGATAACAGTATGATTATAATATTTGTATAATTATAATATTTCGTCGTATTATCACTTTATATAATTAGAATTAAAAAAAACTAGAGGACTTACCTAAACTGTTTAGTCACAGTATTTTGCCGATAACAGTATGATTATAATATTTGTATAATTATTAACCTTAAAAACTCTTCTATAGAAATTAGTTTAGAGTCGTACTCTATGCATTTAATCTTACCCCTCCCCTGAATCACTTCCGCTCTGGGGAGTCGACTGGCCCTCGGCCCTACCTGGCTGTTTTGACAGTTTATGACCCCCACGGCAAAAGATCGGCTGGCCCTCGCTCCGTTTTCCGTCAAAAACTTTTGATGTTTTTTATACAAACTTACGGGTTTGTAGTCAAGAACCCCGCTTATTTCAAATATTTAAATACCCGTTATTTGAAACGAATTATTGGGAAAAAGGTGATTTTTTCAAACTAGGTCTTTACACCGAAGAATGCCGAGCAAAATGTCAACTTATCGGTTACGTCATTGTTCTAGGGGTATAAATTATTTAGTAAAAACCAAAATGGCGGATACCTGGTACAAAATATGTTTATACAAATCCCCTGAATTATCTCCGCCCATTATAAAAACACCCGGAATATGTAAACACATGGTCGACTGTATTACAATGATTAAAGATTTGTTTGTCGTTAAATACAATACGTTAAACAAATACTTTGCTTCATGCACATTTTCTATAAATATATAAGAGGAATATGGAATATATAAATATACTTATATACAGGGTGGTTATAAAATCACTTCCCGTCCCCCTTTAACTTTTGTGTTTGTTAAAACAAACAAATATCCTTTGGGGAACGATACTAACTTAACCCAAAGTATCTTTTGAAGCAATCGGAAATTTTGAGTGTCCCCTAATTTGAGTGCTAATATCTCGAAAAAAAAAGAGTTTTTAGAAAAATTTCAAGAGACAAAAAATGTTTATTTCAAAGTGCTTAACGTAAGTCGACTCCTATATCTTAGAAAATTTTGTAAAAAATACAATTTACGAAATCGACTTGGAAGCAATTGTTTATGTCAAGCACTTTCAAATAAACATTTTTTGTCTCTTGAATTTTTTTCTAAAAACTCTTCCTTTTCGAGTTATTAGCAACTTCTCCCAGCAACCAGAATCCCCCATTTTTAGGGGACACTCAAAATTTCCAATTGCTTCATAAGATACTTTGGGTTAAGTTAGTATCGTTTCCCAAAGGATATTTGTTTGTTTTAACAAACACAAAAGTTACAAGGGGGGGGGTGACTTTATAACCACCCTATATAGGCTATGGATTATAATATGCGAGTTATTATTTTATCTAATTTTTAATAAAACCTTCAATCCACGACCACTCCAACGACGTTAAGTGTTGTTCGAACTAACAACATAGATTTGTTAATGGACAATAATTCATAAAACACTACATTTGGTTATTGTGCAAGTTGCAAACATATTATTCTTTACTGTTATTAAATGACAGATTCATCTTGTAACACCCAGTACACATTATCCTACTTAAAACATTTCTTGACATTATCAAATATCATGCCCCCCCCCCCCCCCCCCCCCCGGAAACCGGACATCCTCCCCCTGCAACTGCCTTTGTATCATTCTACATTATATCCTTAAGATCAAATTCCGTTTTATATTTGTGGCTTCAATACTTGCAACGCGTGTTGACCGGCCTTTACCACATTTGCTAAAACGACAAATATTTGAATGTAAACGTCATAATACCAGCTTTGTTAGATTTGAGTCTCAGTGGTAACCGAACCCGGCCCTCTCGTCGAGTGGAAACACACTGAATAAGTAAACCCTAAGTTCCAACAAGGCACAAAGTGGAAACCTATTTATATACAGATTAATTATAACAAGTAAAGTGACTAATATAAATGTACATTTCCTCCTTGCGCAACTTCCTGTGTGACTATCTGACGCCAAGGTTCGGTTACACCTAAGCTTAAATGGAGCAATGTTTTACGTTAAACAAACATTACATTGAAAGTTTAACTAAACTCAAAACGTCTAGTGTCTTATACAGTAAGATACAGTTACGTCAATCAAAGGCATAAGAGAACATACTGTTGTTTTAACTAGTTCACAGCTGAATGGAAGAATTTAAAAAAGGACTTTTATCATAAAATCAACCATTTTCGTTTTAAAGTGAATTCAATGTGTAAGTAAACCTATAGTTTGGTGTAAAAAGGAACATCGAGTTTATATTATGTGGACAGTATACGACGAAGTTGGTTACCGACTGTAGGCAGTTTAACACTAAATACAAGAGACTTTAATCAGCTGTTTTCATTAAAAGATTAATTTTTAACTTGAACGTGAAACAGAACAAAGCTCTGAAGGGAGCTAAAAAAGTACTAGCTTTATTTGTGTTTGGACTGTAAACACAAAAGTACCTTTTGATGTCGACAAACTTAATAGAATAGACTTAGGTAGAATAGTCTGGGATAATTGCCCTGAGAAGTTTAAACCATAGGCCTACTTTAAATTGTGTATTACCGACTCTAATGCGAATTAAAAAAAAACAGTTCTTTCTTACGACATTCTTAAAACAATTTCTACAGGAAATTTGCTGTCATTAAAAAGCTTAAACAAAAAGACCAATAAAACGACGAGATATAATCATTAAAGAAGTTGTACGAACTCATGAATCCATCGCTTTGCGCATACAGTAGTTTTAATGGAAACAGATATAATTGTATAACATTATGCTTCTTGGTGGCCTTAATTTGATTTAAAAAAAAAGATTACTAACTAACTGTCTTGAAACATTGAACCGAGAATCGTTTTACATTTTGAAATACCATTATTTTGATATGAAGTAGAAAAAGAGAGCAATCAAAGAGAGTGAATACATAAATGGTGTCATTGTACCGAAGTTATAAAGAACTGGTTCAAGAGGGGCACAGCAACTTGTATAATGAGATTGAGTTATGGCTGACAGTGGAACAAAAAACAGAGCAAAGAAATTTCAATTTGAAAACTCTTAACGTGTTCAAGGTTATGTTTATAATAGGGCTGTAATACTTCAATATTTAATTAAGCTAATTTTGTATTGCAATACAGAATGTAGTTTATTTTTCATTTTATGTGTTCAAAAAGAAAAACTGAACAATTAACAAAAAACCCAATAAGCTGACTTTAAAAATTAGACCTAAATAAAAGAGACAAGGAAACTAGATTTTTAAAATAAATGGATTAACATGTGCACAAACAATATTTTTACATAATATGTAAGAGAGTTTGTTAATAATTATTGTTTAGTTAACACATTATGGCAATTGAAAAGTTGTTATTATGTTTTCTCTAAATTACCTAACAGCCCCACCTTCTTACATTCGCCCTAAATTGCCGGAAGACTATCAGCGGATTAGGTTATCTTTATGGGTTAGTTTAGGAGAAAATACCAGACGATATCAAGTAGCTACAGGGGAAATATTACCCCAGATGAGAGGTTATTTCAAACGTTAAGATATTTATTTTTTAATAGTACCACAATGACCAGATTGCTTACAAAATTATTTACACTTACTTATTATTTTCTAATTGTGCTTAGCAACTTATATCAAGAACTTTAAAATGAGAGGTCAGATATTAAAATATATTTCTTACAATCAGAAAAATCCAGCAACTTCCCTACTTTTATTACAGCCAACTTTTCCGTATTTTTTTAAATGCATTAAGATTAAATTACTGAATACCTATAAATAAATATTGAACAAGACTTATTATTATTATAGTTAGGTTTATAGTTTGATTATTGAAGCTCGCATCACAGCAAATGGGACGTTGTTGTGAAATCGTGAATCGTGTTTGAGCAAATAAACGTATTAGTTGTGTGTATCTGTGTTCAATTTGTATGTTTATATTTATATTAATGTAATTTTAATTCACTTGAGTATTTTTTAGACGAAACCCGTCAGATCGAGAAGACGGATCTAAACGTCGGATGTTGGGCATAGTATTCCTACTTTACTTATAATGATGCAAAGAGGTTAGGTACAAAGCATAACTGTAACCGTACAATGCCTAGGCTTCTGAATACATGCAACGTTTGACCCGAATAGATCGGTCGCCATATTGGAGCAGACTCTTGTACCTTGTGTAGCAATCTGTACTGCTCAGCATATCAGCTCCAACTGAAACATATCTGGAACTAAAAATATGACTTTTTTTTAGAGGGAATAGATTTTTTTTGGGAACGAGATGGTGAGTCCAGGTTATACACTGAATATATTTACTGAAAGTGTTTAATGTTTAAGAATGAGCTTGGATTTTTTAAATGCTTACGGCGGTTCGTAAACCAGACATAAGGGATGCAGAGGTGCACGACCTGTGATGATTTGTTGTAGGTGTGTGCGGTGAAAGCCTTGGACTCTAAGCCGGGGTGAGTTTGTTAGATTTAGGATGAAGCCCTCGAGTGTGGGGATTTTGTGTCCTTGAGAGATGGTTACGTTCGATACGTACCATGGGGAGTTGGTGATCGGAGAGTTTTATTTTGGAAGGAGTTCCACCTTTTCTTCCAAGCAACAGACAGAAAAGAATACCAAGCTGGGGATGCGTACGTGAGTACTGGTCGTACGTATTGTACATCGACTGTCTGATTCGAAGTGGTAGTGGGCTATTGGCCTTTATGGCTGGAACGAGTCTGTCACGGACAGATTTAGCCCTTGACAGTGTTTGCTTGACGTGACGGAAGAGTTTTAGGTTAGAGTTTAGCGTGATTCCAAGATATCTGATATGATAATTCCATGCTATGGGGGATTGTCTACACTTTGTAGATGGATTGTGTTTTATCTGCGTTTACTGCAATTCGCCACTTCCAGAGCCATGGTTGCAGCCTAACCAACTGTTGTTGGATTATTGACGAACCATATTCCAGATAGCGTGATACATTTAAATTATTTTAACAAATATATGGGAAATTTGAACTTATTCCAAACGGATGTCATCCAATCAAATCAAAACTACTGTACCTAAAGAAATTAATCCTAATTTGCAACTCAACTATAGACCTGCAATATCTACTAAAAAAGAAACAAATATAAACTAAATACTGTACTATAAAAAAGGTTTGACAAAGCTATTGAGAGGCATCGTGGTTCCTATCCAAGCCCCATCTACAGTACTACACTCGATTCCACATTCGCCGTGCAGTACAGAGCGCCTATAATTCATGTTATCCATTCGACAGTCTCAGCGATAATAGCCAAATAAAAACATCAAATCCCATGCAACGCTCGGCCAGTTGACGCAACCCGCATGACAATAAACGTGATGTCCTCTGTAATGGTAGTAGCATGTCTATTCTCCCGTAAGACCTGTACTGCACGGTGAACGTGGAATCGAGTGTAGTGTAGGCGACGAGAAAAAAAGTTCCACTCACAAGTTAGGTGAACGCCTGTAGATCATAAGTCACTTGATTTGTCTATTTTAATAATTTCTACAAATAATGATTGTATTGCAGAAAGTTAAATAGTGGCTGCGTTTTTACTTTGCACTTAGGCCTACAAACAAACATTTTTATCGTGTAGTACTTCTAATTTGTATGTTTTCTCCACATTTTTAGACCCCCCCGCCCCCTCCCAATTCTAATGAAGCAGTCTGCGTAATAACCCCCACCCCCTGTCTAACATAAGGTTGAATCGACGAAGTTCTATTAATTAAACTTTTGCGCTCGGAAAAAGCAAGGTAATGGCGATAAAGCGGCTTGTAAAATAATATCAAATTCTAAAGAAGAATATTTATTATTAACGTATTAGGTGATAGTTCAAGCTGCTAACATAGTCTTTGCTCTTGTCTACGCTCTGCCTTGTCACTATGGACTCCGATACAACGAATTTCTTATGTGCACTTTATTAAAGCTAGTTGTATAAAGTAATGTATAGAAACCGTTTCTTAACCTAACTTCCTAGTGGAGTAATTAAACCATATCTCGTACAGTGACTTGGGTTATTAGCAGAGTTAACATTCGTGACGGACACGAGAGTAACTTTGATGGTAAATACATTTACCGATTCGATCTTCTTGATTCTTCCTACATTTTAAAGAACTCGTAAATATGAACGTTTGCCTTTCCAAGTGCCACATCGAGTCATTATTCGTTTTGTTATTAGTCTACATAAACTTGACCCACTACATTCCATAGTAACATTAAGCGAACCACTTAACCTTCATTTTTTAATTCATAACAGTATAGACCTACATAAAAAATATTTAGGTTATTTATTAATAATAACAGTATGTTTGGTTAAATTGTAGAGGCTATTGTTGGAACAATAAAAAGCAGCATTGTTGACAGACGTTTTTATAAGAGGGTTCTTAAAATTATTATTATTGTTGAAAATATATATTTTAGTAAAAACTGTGTTTAATAACTTACCATGAATACCTAAAACGGGGAACGTATAGAAAAACAAACAGTTCAATGTGTATGACAAGCTGTTACCAAACAAAACAACTAGGTTTGGAGTTTGGACTGAACAAACTTAGTTTTAATCTCAAAGATACTTCTAAAGGGATTACGCAACATATGTACGATTCACTTTAGACATACACGCTTCAACTTGATATTCATTACACTCGGTGGCTTTTATCATTGCTGTAGGATTTTTTGCAAACAACTACAGCAACTGGGTTAGTATAAAACATTTCTAAGAATTTCTCAAGCACTTTTTTTGTACGATCATCAATTTTAGAGTTATTGTGTGAAACTTTTCGGTAGCGTATACCAAGTGGACGGATTAGTAATATTGTTGTTTGCAACAAATGGGAAAAGTAGTAACCATAATTCACAAAACAAGATTAAATGGAGGTAAAATTATTTTTAATAGATATTCATTTAACAATTGACACATAATGCTACTCCTTGGTCAAATTAACCCTTACACGAACTATTTAAGTCTATTAAAGACCCATTCCCCACACTTTTGTGGTAAGACGGCGGAAGTAAAACAAACAGTGGTTGACTGGCTTAAAAGCTGACCGGATATGACTAGTGGCCTGTTCTGTGGCTTTCTATTATTTTTTAAAATTTTACTACAATATTTAAGTAAAACCCCCAATGGACATATAGAGTTCGCCATAGCACATTTAGAATTAAGATGCTTTGACGTAAGAGTTCGTCGTAGCACATTTAGAATTAAGTGCTTTGACGTAAGAGTTTGTCATAGCACATTTAGAATTAAGATGCTTTGATGTAAGAGTTCGTCATAGCACATTTAGAATTAAGTGCTTTGACGTAAGAGTTTGTCATAACACATTTAGAATTAAGTGCTTTGACGTAAGAGTTCGTCATATTGCGATGAAGGGTTAATAAAATAGGCGATTTTAAAAGAGTTTTATTTAAAAGACGAAAAGAGATCACGAAAATAATCAATATCACGAAACAGTTACTCGCCCTTAGGAGAAAACTTAGAAACCATATTCTCAAATTCCCAAACCCCCCTTCTTCACATTTACACCATTTAACTGAACAAATTGTAATGAAGTACATTATGATACTTCAAATTAAATCCCTTAAAAAAACTTGAGTTTCGGTGTTGATAAAATAAAATCGTACCTATTCACTCATTACGCTCAAAAATATATTTTTACAGCCTTTTACAGAATTTTAGAATCTACACGTTAAAAGCTTTTTAAAACACTGCCAATGTGTAAATTAAAAGAATTTTACCAAAATTTTTAATTAAAAGTCCAAATTTGAAAACACTAAATTTCTAATGGGACGATATACAGTATTTAGGTTGCAACGATATAGCTATTACAAAAAAAAATCTATTTGGAAAGTTATAACCAAAACTAAAATATCACTTTATTTAGACATGGTGCACATTATCACAATAGCATCTGGACCTAACATAACCTAAAATCTTCATGAGCTTAAAAGTAAATTTAATTACTTTATCAGTACTAAAATTATGCAAACTAACTTTCTCATTAATATAATATGACCATTTTAAAATACTGCATTACTAGGACCACACTATAACTTTAAAGTAATTGATTTTACAACAAAAAAACTTTAATTTACAAGTTCTATTATTATTATTTCCACGATTTCATCGACGATTACTGAAATATTTAAGAAAATACTTTTTGAAAACATTGGCCACTGTAACTAAAAAAAGTAGTGTAATTTACACAGAAAAAATTAAATTTTACTAAAGTTATAAGAAATTTATTAAAACCCTTCCTAACAGAAAAATATAACCTATCAGACATTTTGCAGATAAGAACTAACCTGAACTATGACTTAAATGAACATTGGCAACATATCCCCATTATTTGTTCTTTAAAATTCCGAGATAAGAAACGATAAGTAATGAACCTATTCATTTTATAAACCATACTCCAG
>JAGFPH010000066.1:757159-775800 GCA_018207615.1 Philaenus spumarius
GACTTGGCTGAAAACAGATGATTTATTCCCTTTAGCCATTTTACGCAATACGGTCTCCGTATTTATTTCTCTGCATATTCTATGCACTGGTCTCCAATCTCAGCTGCAAGGGTTTTTATTATTGCTTAGTTAATCATAAAGAAAAAGCTCGTATATATCCAAGCAGCCCCTGTCATGATGAAAAGCGTTACGCCAAAATGACACCGTTAAACCCAGCGCGTCATTTAACTACAATTGAGATATGTTGCCAAATGTGTGTATCTGTGGTTCAGTACATCGACTATATAAGAAAAGTTGTTGCACAATTGTTACTAAACGTTTATTAAAATATCGGAAACTCTTGGCATACGAGTTAGTTTCGCACAAATGTTTTACGTAATAACACCATGTGTGCTTCAATGTATTTAGTGAATACCCACTCTAATATGTTTCATTTATTTTTACATTTATTTACTATTTTTCAGTAAAAGAGCACATATTTGAACTTATAGTACTACGATAGTGAAAATAAACAAAAACATCGTTGCCAAATACTAGTATCGTATCGCCTAGAGATAGTAATGTTTACGCCCATAATCTGACGTGAGCACAGCCTTCTAGGGCAGTAGGTGACACTTCACATGTAGGCGGAAGGAATACTACACAAACAATGTGTAACTCGATGCCACACGACGCGTGCCCAAAACTTTAAACACACACCTTGCTTATTAAATTACTAAATATTTACCGTTATTATTTTACTTTTAAGGTTAGTTTTCTTGTGAAGTACAGTCATGACTTGTAGTACCACAAAAATACATGGCATTTGTACTGACAACTAAAAGTAATTGTCATGACACAGAATTAAGGTAAATGCATGGACATTTATTCCGAAATTTCGTCATTGACAATTTGTCATTAGGGAAATTATATGGTCTTATTTCCGGGAATTTTATTGTAATTCTTTTCCGACCAGTTATTGCCTTTAATTTAATTATTTTGTTATTAAACACCTACAGGAATTGTCTAGAGACTTTATCATTTGAGAAATTCATTGGTTTAGGACTAATTTTGGGGGAAATTCGTTTTCTCACTTTTCTAACCAATAATTGCCTTTAATTAAAAAAATATTTACCTGCTTTTCCGAGATACTACTGCCATCAGTAGTACCTAATTCTAATTAAACGAGCAATCTCCAAAACGGCTCTAAGTATTTTATCAAAACTATGGCATTAGGGGTTTTCCGACAGAAGAAATGCATTGATCAAAGTATAAAAGGCACAGCGAGTTTGTTTACTGCGAGCGAAATGAAGGCCGAGGCCGCAAGGTCGAGATGCAAACTCCGAAAGGGAGATTTTACGCTTCGAGAGGAACGAAGCAGCGAGTGAGCCGGGGCTGAATGGAGGCTGATTTTACTAATATATTTCGTACACGCTGGCAGCTGTTTCGCGCCTTCGTGAGTAGATCAATTTACTAAATAGTTGGTTGAAACCATATAAATTTAATTTTGGAAATTCGCTCAAATAATCAGGACGTATTATTAGCGAATTTCCGTAGCAAAAATGAGCTATTGCAGTGGCCCTCATGGTAAGACCAAAGGTCGGGAGTATCAAATGAGCACCGATCATGGTCCCTAGAACACGTTTTGGGGTGTCATTAAAAATCATATATACATATGTGTTCGCACTCTAGCGGCCGCATTTTAAGTCCGATTTGGTTCAAATTTGGTGCACATGTTGGTTGTCTACGTCGCTCGGACGAGTTCGTTAGCCAAAAATATCCAACAATCGGAAGCACGTTTTTTGACCGGAAGTAACTATCTTTTTAAATTTTTCCTACGAGAATGATTTTTTTTTTTTAGTTTTTTCTACAAATATAAAATGTAGGTTGCTATTCTGCACATTTTGTTTTTTGCGCTACCTTATAGCTCGCTTGGTTCCCCAAAATCGATCAAAACGTAAAATACCATAGAAGTACCCGGTTCAAAGCCATGTGGTGGATTCTACCGTGGGGTTGGCGTGCGAAGCACGCAATGCTTTGTGTATTGAAGATACTCCCAATATGCGGAATGCCGTGCGAACCATTTTGAAGCTATTCAGCACCGTCGTGAATATACCTACTTCCCAAAATGTTGGTTGAAACCCTAAAACATAGGCCTATTACCTTAATTTTTGAAATTTGCTCAACTCACGTCAGCGGTTCAGCTGCGTGGTCGAATTATTTTTAAATAGTATTCAAAAAATAAGATATATTTCTGATGTGCATTTAATTAATCTACCTGTGATTTTTCACAAGGGCTTACTAGTTATTTCTAATAAAATACAATTTGTCAGTGGCAAAGTTAAGACAAAGCTAATAGCATAAGCCTATTTGATGTCTTTTTAAATGTAATTGTTCAAGAACTGTCTTTCAGATTTAAAGTATTCAGTCGTAAAACATGTTTTTAAAAAGGGTGATAATAAATAAATTTGCATTTACCATTATGTAATTCTTGTTTCTGTTTCTTTTTTTTCAGTTGGGCAAACGGAACGAGCAGTTTATTATATTAGTTATATAACTAAATGTCTAACTGCGAGTCGCAATGTATTTTAATCTACAATAATATAACCTCACTACAGCCAATTGGCCTTACATAGAAACGCATTTCGCATATCAGTAATCTTACCCGACAGTGACGTGTTTTTTAATCACAATAACGGAAGCTTTTATCTTTTTAAAGGAAAAGCGCATGATTCATTATCTCCGACGACTTATACATGATACAATATTTCCATCCAAACATCGGGAGTCTGGTATAAGCAGAATAATGTAGTGGGAAATTAGAAAACAATCCTACGGCTGCGTTGCGGTAATGTGGTTCCGGAGAAAGCTAAATGAAGACAGGAAGCACATCACTCGATCACAGCATATGGTACCCACTACCCGCATATTTCAGTAGTACTCGATGTTGTCACTGCAATTGTAGTTCATTCGCAAATCTCAAATTTGAACGAGATAATCTATATATATAATTAATTACTAAGCTGTGAATCCAGAATAAAGTGCGTGGGCGTGGGATTGAGTACCTGACGGACGAACAGTAGATTTTGAACTTACGTTGTAGGCCTACACTACTTCCCTTCTTCTGCATACCTCGCATACGCATATACCAAATGACTTCGGTTGTCTGACAACTGAAGGGATCTATTTACTCAATATATGACCGGTTCGTTCGAAAACTGAAAAAAAATTATACAAGGAGGGCTCATCTGAACCATATGTAGTGTGTTGTTCCTAAACAAGATTATCTTCGCAACAAGAAACTCTGCTTGCTATAAATACATATTGAGCTTGACTTGTGAGAAGATATATTTGATAGAATAAAACTTGTACACAGAATCTCACAACTAATACGTTTATTAACTCAAACGCGTTTCAACGACAAAGACGTCATCTTCAGTGATGCGCGAGCTACAATAATCAAACTATACCTTAGTTTTGAGATTCTGTGTGCAAGTTTTATTCAATCTGTTTGCTATGTTGGTAACAAGTGGCGCAGCTATGATAAATGCCCGATGCATAAAAAAAAAACTTTTACAAATTACAAACGTTAACCAATATTCATGTTGTATGTTGTTTAACATTTTTGACTCAAAGTCTAATATTAATTCAAATTGCAATAAATAGTTGATTACATTTTGATTATTATTACGTATAACTTATTAATTTCGTTTAAGAAAGTAAAATGCATAGCTAATTATGCTGTAATATGTTTTAAAGGACATATTTGTAACAGGACTTACTTTATTATAATACTAAATTCTTAGTTTAGTAAGTAATTGGTTTTTAAAAGTATTTTTACATATTATATTTTAATATTTATTATAGGGTACATGTTTACCCCAATAGCCGACCTTTGAGGCCACTAAGGTTCGGGCTGATTAGTCCAAATTAGGAAGAGTAAGAGAAAGAAATCAGTTTTAGTATCAATTATATGACTTTAGTACTGTACTGCTAAGCTTTCGAAGGTGTTAATAATGTTATCAAAATGTACATCAGGCTGATAATTAAGTAACGCAGTCATTTTAGTCCAATTATTGAGGTTTCTCATAAAATAAACCTTCATTTCTAATCTATATATATAAAAGCAAAATACCACTCACTCACTGACTCACTCATCACGATTTCTCAAAAACTACCGAACGGATTAAAATTAAATTTGGTATGTAGCTTCCTATAGGGCCATAGGTGTTCACTAAGAAAGGGTTTGAAAAAATTAGAAATTTTAGGGGGGGTTTGGGGGATCAAAGTTATTAAATCACGATTACTTCAAAACTACCGAACGGATTGGAATGAAATTTGGTATGTAGGTTCCTCTAGGGCCATAAGTGTTCACTAAAAAATGGTTTTAAAAATTGGAAATTTTATGGGGGGTTTTAGAGGGATCAAAGTTATTAAATCACGATTTCTTCAAAACTACCGAATGGATTGGAATGAAATTTGGTATGTAGCTTCCTCTAGGGCCACAGGTGCTTACTAAGAAAGGGTTTGAAAAAATTCGAAATTTTAGGGGGGTTTTTTTATCAAAGTTATTAAATCACGATTTCTTCAAAACTACCGAACGGATTGTAATGAAATTTGGTATGTAGCTTCCTCTAGGGCCATAGGTGCTCACTAAGAACGGGTATGAAAAATTTCGAAATTTTAGGAGGGGTTTGGGGGGATCAAAGTTACTAAAATCATAATTTCAGATCTTTTATTATGACAATAATGCTTTTATTATTTAAGATCTATATATATATAAGCCAAATACCACTCACTGACTGAACACTTAAAAAGAATACAATTACGTTAAAAAGACTGAAAATACCAACCACCACGGGCAACGCCATACGGGTCAGCTAGTTCCAATATATTAGTGTAAAAATTGTATGATAACCAATAAAAGTATACGAGTCAATAATATACAAGTAACAATTCCGCTTGCCTTGCCGGAAGTTTCTAGGAAATCTCCCAAGAAATCTAAAGCCTCTAGCACTGAAGCCACTTCACAGTTTTCGGTTAAAGGTCCAGAATTAAAATATTGATTCGGCAACAATCTAATTTGCATAATGTTAAACTGAAACAATGTTTACACTGTAATTTTAAATAACGGATAATAACTGACAATTTGACTTCGATACCAAAGATTAGATAAGAAATTATATTAGGTTAGAGCGAATCACAAACATAAAGTCATTATTATCTACTGAACGTCATTGTGGAGAATGCATAATAAACCTATGCATACAGCAAGAATTCAAATAACCCAATACTTCCAATCTTGTAAAACCATAAAGGACATACATTTTCAGGATAAACTAAGGGTGAGGGAGTTTGGCTCCGTACCAAGGGTTCCGTGTTGTCAGTATTCTCGAACATTTTACTGAAACTATAATAATAACAACGCACCAACTCTTTATATACTTTTAATCAATAAATGAGTGTATGACAAGTGCGTCAGCTCTTTCTGCATCCACTGTTTAACCATTTACTGTATAAAGTCATGGAGAAATTGGATTTAAAAAGCAATATTTATTATTTACCAAGTCGAGGCAGCCTTAAGGTGTATTTTTCACAATAATCATAATAGTAAATACGTGTCTGTTAACTGTTTGTTCGTTAATGGGATTTTTCTGTCCAGTAGGGCTACATATTTGTTATTGTGTAGTATTATGGTATTTGTAATTATATAATAACATGATTGTCATTAATAATACGTTCAATAATACGACGTCTTGTTCTGTCGCTGTTATTGATATTTTATTTTAGTTGTTAATAGAAAAAAGGAAACACAATTTAAAAGTGTTTGTATACAATCCTTATATATAATTCTGTAAGCAAAATTTTAGATTCAAAATTGTGGGAATTTGGTAAATCGGAGGATGATGGGAGAGGTGTCAAATTAAAGGTATCGATTCAAGGAACGAGGGGAAAAATATAAGTTTTTTCTAAAATTAAAAACTAAGGGGTTTTTGAGATCCCCGAAAAACGAAAAATCCCCATAAAAAATACATGAGAATTTAAAAACATACAACAGCTGTTCTGCAGTTTACATTAAAACATTTGGTATTAAATAAATAAATTAAAAACATAAAACAGCTGTTCTGTAAAATAATATGGCAGTTAAAGTAAATTATTATATTTTTAAATAAATTCTGATACTTATTAACCTATAAAAGATACAAGTTGACACACACGTTGATTTTTGGAAGGTTGTATGGCTGTCCTATTAACTCTTCATACATTTATACTAATATCATAAAGAGGTAAAGTTTGTTTGTTTGTTTGTATGTAGGGGGTAATCTCTGACACTACTGAACCGATTGAAAAAATAGTTTTACTGATAAAAAGCTACACTTTACCTGAGTAACATAGGCTATAATTCATTTCGATAAAACCCTTTTTTTATTTCAATATTTGTAAATTTAGTCGGAAAAAATTCTTAGGTTAAGCCTAGAATGATAAACCAACACATGTATTTACATTTATTACCATAACAATAAATTGAATAAAAGAACAGATTCTGATAATATATAGCTGTCTGTTTCAATATTTCCATTAACAGCTGATTTCAAAATTTAAAGCAATTATTTTTGTATTTCTAGATTTTAAGTTAGGGTTTTAAAGTGTAGACCTGAGCCTTGCTGGTTCTTTTAACCATTATTATAACTGCTGTTATGAAATATAAAAAATAATTTGATTTGAACATTTATCATTATTTATTATCTTAATTTTGAGGTTATTATTATTAATCATATAACTTTATTATAAATAAAACATAACATTTGTTTTTAGAAGGTTCCATTGGGGGTTGGCGTGCGGAGCACGCAGGGGTCTCCCCTAGTATTTAATTAATTTGTGATTTGGGGTTTGTTAAGTTGAATAATTGATAGTGTTTCATGGACGGATTGTAACGTAATGGCCTTATCAATTTTATTTTTCCGACAGTGAAGATGTTGTATCATTAATTTAAGGGCAGTTCAAATAGTTGTAATTCATTTTGGTTTTTACAATAAAGACCGAATTGATTTATTTATTTGCAATTTGTTTGTTTGGTTAGGGTATCCGTTCCAAAAACCCGACTGTGTAATCTTATAGGTTAAGGGTACAAAACAAAAAAGTTACAGAATCTTCATTAAACGTTACACAAATGAGGACAAAACTGTTGTAAAATAAAACTATTTTTAAAACCTGTAAAATTCAAATTTATTTTTACAAACTATTTTTAAAATACAGAAAGAAATTATTTAAATTTTTCAAAAGTTTATTTTAATGTGACTATAATAATCGCTATTGAAAGAAATTTGAAAAGTAAATGCACTATCAGGATGTTTCTGAATCCTACTGTTGTTAAAATACTATGCCAAAAAAGTGCGCTTAAGATCACATAGGCCTAATATCAATATTAATCTTTAAACATTTTGACTTTATACTGGAACTAAATATCAACGAAAAAGATTTTGATGCGTTACAAGTACAATGTAGGTAAGGCTACGTAATAATTGTATTGGCTGAGCCCCTTTTCAATGCATTGCAAGTATATTATTCAGGTTGCGAATGGCAGGGAGAATTGAAAGTTGCAATATTATTACTTGGCAAAGTTAACATTGTTTACGGACAATATGTGAACTACAGTTTGATAGATCTGTACATATGCGTACAGCGACGACGGGGAAATGCTGCAAGTCCACTCCACTAGGTATCGCCAGAGAATAACTAGAAACTGCCGCCACAGGAACAAAAGAAGTGCGGGGTATAAAGTAAATAGTTGTAAATGCCTTAGTAAAAACATAGGGGTTTGCACCCCATATAAACTTTCATGACTCATTTTTTTACCTTCCCAATAAGGATTAGCGTACGTTTTTAAGTAGGGTGGTATTTCAGGCTTTCAGGATCATCTCCCCAGATATCTGGCGATACCTATAGTGCTGCTACAGCCCCTTCTACGAATTAAATTATGTTATTTCGGCCAAGTAATAAATGGCCCGATTAGACTTAGACTAGTTACTCAGTGGATTTTTATTGTAGACCCCTGACAACGCAGTTGAATTCAAACAAAAAATATTTGGAAAGTGATAATGTGATTGGATTCGTCATTTTGTTCTACGCGTAGTCATGTAAATTTTACAAAACAAAGTAAAAAGCATAGTTTTCAATCAATTTATTGAAAACTGCGAGTTAATTATTTGTTTGAGTCAACACTATAAGTGGTAAAATTGTATTAGTGTCTTTTTTATGTTTAATATTAAATAGGCTATTAAAAATTGTATTATTGTTTTCAGTTTTAGTAAACTTACTTTAGAAGAAAATATTTTTTAGGTTGTATTTAAGTCATACAAATTATACATTTTTCTAAATAATTTCTTTGTTGTTTTAAAATTTTAGTTATTCTTTATTTAAAGAAAATTAAATTAAATGATTACAATCAGCAACACCCATTGGCGGATGTATACCAAGGGGCCCTGGGCGATA
Source organism: Philaenus spumarius (assembly GCA_018207615.1). Lineage (NCBI taxonomy): Eukaryota > Metazoa > Arthropoda > Insecta > Hemiptera > Aphrophoridae > Philaenus > Philaenus spumarius. The sequence continues at coordinate 765,632 of JAGFPH010000066.1, forward strand.
CGATATTGCCAGGTTAGGGCGTAGGACTGCCGGAGGGCTACTACTAAAGACAAGTAGGCATAGGCCTAGTTTTTATATTATTGTAACAATACAACTCGCACTTTGGTAAATGTTAGTTTTAAATTAAGTTTAAATATTATACTGATTTAAATAAAAACCCGAACCACAAAACAAGTAACAAAAACTATAACTAAACAACTAAATTGTAATAAGTTTAATACGTTACCCGGCTAACGTATTAAACTTAACTTACAATTTAGTTGTTTAGTTATAGTTTTTGTTCCTTGTTTTGTGGTTCGGGTTTTTATTTAAATCAGTGTGATTTTGTCGCCACAGTGCTCTTTTATTTGTTTAATTTAAATATTATATCTAACATACTCATAGCATATATTGGAACTCTAGCATAATCAGAAAACTAGATTATTGGTGATAATCAGAATAATATTGGTGATTATACATTGTAATAATTATTTGATTTTAGCTATAGTAAAAATAAAGACTTGTTTGATTATATTTTGTTGTTTCCGTCCTTGTGGTACAATGAAACACAGTTCAAATTTTGCTAAAAATTAAATAGTTTATCTCTGGGTAAAATTTTGAGTTAAAAAAAATATACAGTAGGCCTAATTGTATATGGTAACATTTGAGGAAAACCTCATGTTAATTTCAATTGTGGTATGGTACCTATGTAATGCTTTTAACAGACAAAATTATTTACTAAATTTTGTTTCACTGTATCCCGCTCTCCCCCTACTATGCCCAGCATGGTTATTAATGTTATTAACTACATCTGATATTTGGTGCCAAGTTAACGGTAAGAACTAAGAGGAAAATAGTAGTGTAATTCCAGTAGAGTAGTTGTTCTATGTGACAAGCAGCACACTTGTTATTGACGATTCGGTTAAACATCTATGTAGAATATCTTTTATCTGTTGCACAAGGCACGTACACATAGGTTTTGTATTTACTTCTTCCACTGCAATTTCCACTCTTGACTAATTTACCCACCCAAACTATGGCTATCTTTATAGATTGCACAACAAAATGTTCCAAATGCCCTTTTCTAGAATTTTAGTTAGCCCTATAACTATATTTTTATTATATTCCTTGCAACAATATTGGACATAAATATAGTTGTTGAAGAGGCAAAAAAACCTCTAGGAACTTCTTATTTGGGTGCCCTTTTTATAAACCCCCACACCCCCGGTGGCCCCAAACTTAGACCAACACTGTAAATTACTTTTTTAAAAGCTATTTTCATGTACTTCTAACTAAAAAGAAAAACTCTGTATAATAGGATCAAAAAAGCTTTATTGCAGCCTTTCCGCCAATCGAATTTACTAGTCGCCAATGGCTTTAGCTATTATTTATTGTTAGACTATGGAGTAATCCCTACACCAACTTTTGTTGGGAACATTTAGCCTCTTTCGAACAAAGTCCAACCAGTTTAGGAAAGTACCTAACACATCAAAACAAATAAGAATAAAATTAAGAAGGCAAAGAGCATTTCCCATGAAGTTAAAGTTGTCAAATAAAATGGTCACCACAGATAGTTTTTACCTGTCCTTTCCCCCTTTGTTTTTATTTTTAGTTTCTGTCATTTAAAAGACAAAATTCATGTTGACAAAACATTGATTAAATTAGCTTGTAAACTAATTGAAAACTACAGTCTAAAACTATTCAACAAGGACAAACTCTTCTGCTTTTGGGTTTTTGTAGTTTTAAGGTAAAAGCACCAACAGGATATCATCAACTGAAAATTAACTTTTTAATGTTCCAACTTCACAAATAACCTATCCATAGTTTTAGTCCGGATTGGAAAAAAAGACGTTAAGCTTTGAAGTGTGTTGATAATACTACATTTTATACCTAAAGCCTAGATTGCATATGATACATTTGTAAAAATAACTTTAGAGTAGGTTACCATACATTTTACTAACAATAACAGTAAAATATTGTATGTTTTTCAAATTAAGCAAATACCATTTCCCAGAACAATTTAAAAGTAAAAAATTCCATTAAACTAATTACTATATTTTATGTTATCATTGCAACATATAGTTTATTAAGTAGGCTACTGCAGATGACTATACAAAATAGAAGTTCATAATTTTAAAGATTGAATATCCAAAAAGTCGTACAGTCAAAAACAAACAGCCAATCGGTTAAAACATGCCAAAATTTTACAAAGTGGATTTCTAGGAAATACAGGTGTCACTAAAAGTCTTAACAAAATATATCAATATCCAGGATATAAAACAATAGCTTTTTATGTAAGAATTGCTTAAAGTTCTTTGGTAAACTATGAAGTGTAAGCGATGGAAACAGATAAAATACAAAGTTATAAGAAACCTACACTGCAAGCACTATAAGAGCTAGTTTATAAGACACTAGATGAAAAAGCAAAACTAATGAAATTGAAATAAACTAGATAATATGTAGAGTACAAAATACAATTTAAGTACAAGAAAGAAATTGTATAAGTGACAGTCAATTACATATGGTAAAAAAAAACAGTAGACCTAATTAGATTGGGCTATCACTGAAATATCTTCTGAATTTTTAAATTCAAATGAATTTTGTATAGCCATAGTTAGAGCCTGGGCTCTGAACTGTAGACTATTTTGTGTTTTCATTTTAGTGTTTTTTTATACTTTCGAAAACAGAATATGTTTTTTAATTAACAAAAGTGGTCTGTTAATCAGATGTTTGTTTAATAAAAGAAATTAATAAGGTATATGTGACAAAATACCTAGGTAAATTACTTGGTTAGTGGTTAAGACAATAGATAGCTTAGTTGTAAATGTCTGTTAACTAGTATTAACACAGGAATGTTCTACACAGTCTATCATAGGGATGACATTATTGGAAATAGTTTTCAACAAGTTTACAGAATTTGTTTTTAAATACTTCATAAAGTCTCTAGTTTTTAAGGTTGGGAAATATTTCCAATGGCAACTTACAGGCAGATTTTAAATACATGTATTTATCCTCTTATAGTTTTCCCCAAAACTGTAGAAGAGCGAATTTGCTATACAATGAATGCTATGCCAACAGAAATGCAAGAATAAAAAAAATCTCTTGAAGTTCTAACTTATAGTATTTAGTCACAGTTTGTTTACCTGTATCCAACATTTAATAGTAGAATGTAAAAAGAAGACATCCTCTGCAAAAATTACAGCCAAGGGTCGTATGTAAATTTACAAAAAATTTAATGTGTCTTTATACAATAGCCTACTTTGACAATCTGACATATCCAACCTTCATGCCAAATCTCAGGTTGGTAGCATTTTGAGAAGTAACTAAAATTACACAAAAATAAGCTCATGTATGTAAAGCGGGCCTATAATAGATTAAATTCACTAGTATAATTTCTTAAAGAACCTATTTAGGCATAGTGTTTAAGAGAAAATATATAACATTTCTGCTGTCATACTGTAAGACAAGCAGTCAGTTCATAAATTAGTAAAGTTATTTTTATCAGTTTAAGAAGTCACATGAATGTTTAAGTACCGGTACCATAGTGGTGTTATCCTCTTATAGTCTTATGAGACGGTGCCATTATGGTTGATAATCTAACCTAACACTAACACAATATAAAATGCAATTAAAGTAATCAAATAGGTTCATTAAATAACTTAGAAATCGCCTACTACCTATAGAATATCAACTACAAATTTCTGTAGAATTTCTTTTATCTGTGATTAAAAGTTGTCCAAAGAAGAAGCTGTTATCAGTATCTTCATTTATTATATTAAACTTTGTTTTTTGTCCAAGATAGCGCAGCCCCGGGCCCTAAAGCGGCAGCTTTCTTTGCTTTATGGTTAATCCAGCACCGATTTAACTAATATATTCCACTAGGAATAAGAAAACTGATTAAGTTTAAAACTAGGCCTATCAATATGAACTACCGGTACTAATAAAATAGCAAACGTAATAATTACTGATAATATACATAACATGATCAATGTAAGCAACCAAAAGGAAATATTACAGATTTACTAAGCAAATATTAATCGAAACGTATTTTCTAACTTTCGTCATCTTATGAGCCAGCATAGGTGTCCAAATTGTTTACGATAACCTCAAATCAAAACATTTTTACAGACAACAACTTAGAACTTACCAGCTATGTGGGGTTTATCATGATGTATAACACTCGAATTATGTTTCACTTCGGCACCTATAATCCTAGGCTTATCATCCATGCCTTTGCTAGGAATTGCAAGGCCGGCTTCTACGATGGAAGCGACAACCATAACTTCACAACACACAACCACTCATCATGAAGGCGCACAGCTGACTGGATTGACAATGACAATGGCAGCTTGCAGCTAAGTTAACTCTCGCTCTCCCGCCCAGAGCGCTGATACAATCCCATCTCTCCCTACTACATTTTGATTTTAGTCCTTTAGTAAAACAGGCCTATTCTATACAATACTAAATAATATTAAAGAGGTAAAACTTGTTTGTATGTAGAGGTAATCTCTGGAACTACTGAACCATTGAAACATTTTTTTAAAATAAAAAGTTACACTACCTATCCCTGAGTAACAGGCTATAACTCATTTTGATAAAAACATTTTTTTATTTCAATATTTGTAAATTTAGTCGGAAAAAACTCTTAGGTTAGGCCTAGACTGATAAACGAACACATCATACTATATTATTTCTCAAGTGTGTTTTTTTTTTTGTCGCTAAGCGATATCTCCCTTAATTATTCATCAAAATTAATTATTCAAGCATCATTTTAAAGCTTATGTTCCCCGCTATTGACGAAAAATACTCAAACAGCTTAAATTCCTTAATTTCATTACAAAAATTGATTTAAAAAACTTTTATATTTTACTTCATATATTTCCTAATGAAAGGCGACATCTATTAACAATCTGTTTAACTAACATGACAGCTGTTAGTTTGATTGTTTAAAATAAATAAACATAATTAACTGAACTAAATGAACGTATTAAATCAGGCAAGTACTCCTAACTTGTGAAATATTAGCACTGGTCAGCTAGTTTTACTATATTTCTGTAATTAATTTACATTCATTACCATAGCAAACAATTGAATAAAATAACAGATAAAAGCAATTGTTTGCTCTAATATTTCGATTAACAGCTGATTTCAAACTTTGAAGCAATTATTTGTATTTCTAACTTTTAGGTAAGGCTTTTAAAAGTGTAGACATGAGCCTTGCTGGTTCTTTTAACCTTTATTATAACTACTGTTATAAAACATGCGAAATAATAATAACCAGCAAGGCTCAGGTCTACACTTTAAAACCCATAACCTAAAAGCTAGAAATACAAAAATAATTGCTTCAAATTTTGAATCAGCTGTTAATGGAAATATTGGAACGAACAGCTATATATTATCTGTTATTTTATTAAATTGGTTGCTATGGTAATAAATGTAAATACATTGTGTTGGTTTATCATTCTAGGCCTAACCTAAGGATTTTTTCCGACTAAATTTACAAATATTGAAATAAAAAACGGTTTTTTATCGAAATGAATTATATATAACCTATGTTACTCAGTTAAAGTGTAGCTTTTTATTATTAAAACTATTTTTTCAATCGGTTCAGTAGTCGTTTTTAAATTTGCATGTACTGTATTTCTTATGGGGATTTTTCGTTTTTCGGGGACCTCAAAAACCCCTTAGTTTTTAATTTTAGAAAAAACTTATATTTTTCCCTCGTTCCTTGAATCGATATCTTTAATTTGATACCTCTCCCATCATCCTCCAATTTACCAAATTCCCACAATTTTGGATCTAAAATTTCGCTTACAGAATTATATATAAGGAATATATAAGGATATGTAGAAGGTTCCAACGGGGTAACACATCTTTCATTCCAGTACCATAGAACTCTACCATAGAACCTATTAATACACCATTACTAATACAAAATGTATAGTTATTTCAAAGCATAGATGTTCAATAAGCACTGTGATGAATTTAGAACAATAATTTTAAACATCGAGTCCCTCTAACCATAAGTTCGGTAAACGGTAGGCCTAAATAACACAACATACTAGGCTATATAAACTGGTTAGAATAAAATACTAACTCTGTTTTAAAAAATATTTTTGTTTGCATTAGTTTAGATTTAGAACTCTCCGATGATGGTATATGGTAACTTGGTTTCCTAAGTGTACATCTGTAATAGGCTAACATACTCAATAAATTTTTCACCAGTTTGTGTGTTTGTTATTTACCGAACTTGTGACTGGGGAATCAGTGTTAAAATTAATCCAAAACTATGTTAATGTCAAACTTTGTCTCATTGAGGGTCAATTTTAAATTCGTGAACTAATTCGTGCTATTCGAATCGACATAAAAACTTAAACGGATGCTTCAACCACAATTTTTTTAAACTACTCCCTTTAATTTTTGTAAACATAACTGGAACTGGAAATGTAAGTTGGGAAGGGGAAGAAACCGCTACTCTCAACTAAACAATTACAAAGCGACAGACGGACTGATACTAAAGGGAAAAGATATTCAATTTGTTTATGTTGACAACTTGTCCGTTTAGTTTACACTCCATTAGGCCTCTTTCACACGATACGACTTCTCGCCATGTGCCGTGGACGGCGCGGCGCCGTGCATTCCTGAGCAAGCGCCGTGAATGACACGGCGTGCGTCGTGGACGGCACGACTTCTCTTCACGGCGTGAATTTATTCAGTTGTGTGAGATGGATGATTAAGAGAATATACTATGTCTATAAATTGGTATAAGATATTAATTTTGTTATAGTATGTTTATACATGTATTATTTACATTTAGTATACATTTTATTAAAAATAGTTAAATATGTTTAGAAAAATGGGGTTTTACTGAACACGCGTTTTCAACATCTAAAAAGTGTACATGTCTTCGGTAAAAATTAATTTTTTTTAAATATTCAATTGGTTTTAATAAAAGTTATACTACATATTATAAACAATATATGTATAAACAAACATACTATACAAAAATGGGGTTCCTATTAAAATTTTTAGACGGTTTAACGATTAGGCCTTTAATAAGTTACAAATAAAGTTTACGGTGTCGTATTTGGTATGTGACGGGCTCGTGTAGGATAAACCAAGGACCGCATATGAGTTAATTAGTAGCGTTGAGATTGTTTAAATACATTTTTTAAGTGAAATACAATAAAATAAGATCAACCTAGTATAAATTCACATGCAATAAACAAATATTGACTTAATTTTTTAGATAAGTTTTGGATCGTTTTGGTTATAGGAATACAAAACAGTAGCTTCATTTAAAATATATAGGCCTACCAAATTTAACCTATCCTTGTATTACTATCAACTATCATTTTCTTTAACTTTTATATTATCTTTAGTTGCAAGTTTTCTAGTAAAATAACTTACCGTAAATAATCGGCATCAGACATTTCTCCAAATTTCGAATTCAAACGAGTGCAGATTTTACGCCATGCAGCACTAGTATCTGTTTTTGATTTATAAATTTCAAGAGTTTTATCCCACAGAACAGGTTTTTCTTCGATTAGTGTTATAAAAACATCTATGTTAAGATCTTCAGAAAGTGACTTTTGATGCACTTATTAAACACTTTTAGCACAAAAGAACAAAGAAGCAATTAGTGCTGTGGTTTGGTTAAGTAACTTTACGCATGCGCAACAGCCAAGTCAAGCTGAGTCGAGTCGACCTGTCTGAACATTCTCAATGCAGTCAATAGTAATCAACGCGCCGTGGACGGCGCGGCGCCGTGTCGTGGTTTGAATAACGCCGTGATGTTCACGGCCGCCTGGCACGGCGCAAAGTCGTGAACGATTTGTGTGAAGAGATTAATTTATGTACATAGTAATCAAAGTTCACAACGCCGTGCCGTCCACGGCGCACGGCGAGAAGTCGTATCGTGTGAAAGAGGCCTTAGACAATGATTCTTTGCCGTGGGTTTCTTTGTTGCCAACTTAAATCCAACTAACACTAACACTACCATGTCTCGTCCTGACTTGTTTTAAAGACTCTGTGAAATTGGAGCAGACAACAATTTTTTAAATAAAAAGTATTTAAGCTTAACATTTGCGGATATGCTGTAAAATCTAAAACCCATTTATTAAAATATATACAAACAAGAGAAACGACCTATTGTTTCCACGTCCTATTCGATTTTCAGGGCAGGCATCAGATTTCCACTATCAACATGAATAATTTATAGGACTAACTAATCATTAAAAATCACTATTTTTGTTTATTCCTACATCGGTAATTTGACAGTAGTTTGGGTGGAAAGTTAGAATTATGGTTAGGTTGGGCTTAGTTTGCATTAATTTACCAACTCCTATAACCGCGAGTGTACATCCGTACGTACGTGAGTAACATATAATAAACATCTGAATTCACCCATCATCTGTAATCTGTAATATACTTAAACAAAACCCAGCGTAGATTATACTTTGAGGTTATATTTACAACTTCAATCATTATAATTTCTTGTGAAGTTGATTTTTTTAAATATGAGCTATAGAACTAATGTATGCTATAATACGTTATAAGATTGCTTTGAGGTTATAAACTGTAATATAAATACAACTTTTTACTATCAATATATTCGTTTATACAAATACCTAATAGAAGGGGTTTCTATACCTATTAGTTTAACTTCGGACACATTCGTGTATCTTCGTTTAATACTGTTTGTAGCCCAGGAGCAACACTGACTCTCTATCTAGTCACTGTAACTTTATTGATATTTTAGTGCTACCTAGCAACGAGAAATGGAACTTTTTGGAGTTTCAGTGTCGATAATATACTATTATTGAAGGAATAGACAGAATATTGTAATTTATTTGGTCACATTGTAAGAATAGTAACAGCTGATCCTTACATGGAACTTGTGTTCTGCTAAACTTACAAAATTGTTGTAATTTGAGGTACAAAATCTGTTAATAAATATTATTTTTTAGTAAAATAATAAATACTATTACATTTATTTGATGGTTTTCTTCAAAAATATCAATTAGGTAAGTAAAATTTTTACATTGTTATAAATATATTCTTAGTTTTTGTACTGTTGCTTCTGAGCAACATCATGCACTAAGTGTCATAGGTTAGGTTTTTCAAGTGTAGCTGAGGGGCAACACCATGCAGGAAATAAATGCTGTATTGTTTTACTTTTTTTATTTATTTGTTTATTTTCTATTTTGTCTATAAATATACACTCTATTCTTCTATAATATGTAATTTTAAACTACTTTTATTTACTTTTTTTTCAGAAAATAAATAACCCCATGCAAAAAATAAATACTGTATTGTTTTTATTTTTGTATTCATTTATGTTTAATTTCTATTTTGTCTATACATATAACCTCTATTCTTCTATATTATGTAATTTTAAAACTACTTTTATTGACTTTTTTTGCAGAAATTAGTCACAATAACAACCACAATATTGTTTCAAGAGTAATTTTGTATTCAATATATTTATTTTTATGTATTTGTATGCCTATGTATGTTATTATACCAATGTGTTTCTTTTTGTTATCAATAAAATCCTATTTTACTGTGTTTTGTACTATTTTGTGTACAGGTTTTACTTAATATGTTTTTTTGCATAAAATGTCATTTAAAACCTGTGTTTTCACTAAGAAAAGTTGTTTCAAAGAATTTCATGAGTATTTTTGTATTCAATTTGTTTATTTGTATGTATCTTTTATGCTTATGTAAGTTATTATAACAATATTTTTCTATTTTTAATCAATCAAATCATTTTTTACTGTGTTTTGCAAAAGAATATGTTGTTTTCTTACCTATGATTTTACTCTTTGGGTATATAAATATTAAGTGGACATTTTACCATTAGCGCATGATGTTGCTTATAAGCAACATGCAAAAAAATGCGATTTATGCAAAAATGGATAATTTTTTTTTTTTACTATTTTTCCATTCAATAAACCACAAAAATACACATTTACCAAAATTTGCAAGGCAAAAGAAAAAATCATGCATTAAAGGGTTAACATATTCCATTATTAATTTCTTTACTGTAATATTAATATCTTCTAAATCATTTGATCTATCAATATGAAATGAAAAGCAATTAAAAGATAATATTTTTATCTTTCTTTAAATATAATAACGTATATAAATACAAAATTTTAACAAGTAGGCCAACAGTTTTATAATCC
>JAGFPH010000066.1:795319-815194 GCA_018207615.1 Philaenus spumarius
GTAAAAAGGCCCAACTTGAACTACTTGGTATAAACAAATGATAGTGCAGGTTATGATACGATCTGGTATTCCATTTAAAAACCATTTTTACAAGTAGGCTATATTTATCCGTGGCACGACTGTACACTCACAATACACATGCTACAACCAAGCAGACATGCTAGAAATACCTGTCCCCATGGAAAAGCTCCTGTCTCTTGATACCGTCGAATGTCACCCACGCAGTTTTGCGACTATCAGGTGATATGGAAATCTAAAATCATGTGTTATTTTAACTCAACAGAACAATTTTATAAAACACATTCACAAAATAAAAACAGTATGTAAGTTAAGACAAGTAAATGATTAATTTCTCAAAAATACCTGTACTTGCTTAGATACTACTTGCAATCCATTTTATTGTTTATAAATTACTTAATGACGTACGTTTCGCCTCTCAATCAGGCATTGTCAAATCAATCACAATTCATAAAATAATACTCTCATTATTATGAATAACGCATGTCATTATATTACATTTAGTTCACAAATATCACGTTATATTAAAAAAGAAAAGCTTTTATATGTATATACACACATCCCAGCGCACGAGTTTAAATGTTTTTTGTTATTATTCATCTTCTTTAGTTTAGTCGGTCTATTAATGTATGGTCCGTAGTTTACACTAATTTATCAATGAACTTAGTTGACCTGTGATAACTGCAATATGCACTACAATAGGCAAACAGGATAGAAGTTCAAAACACGCTTTAAGGAACACACACCCAATAACAGAACCCTCATCCAGTCCAAATACGCAGAACATCTAATGAATGCAGGACATAGTTATACTAACATACAAAAAAAACATGGAAATCTTAAACGCATGTTCCAAGGGACCAAGTATGAATGTCTTGGAAGAATTCCACATCTACAAGGCTTTAACCCAACTCTGTATTAAACCAAGGCTGTATTAAACCCAAACTCGATATTAAATGAGAAAACTTTGACATCATTATCAGAGATAATTCGCACCAAACCAATAAGTTACCTGTCGCACAGTAATACGCATTCAGTACTGGCGCAGGGATGGACACATGTACATGTAGGCGAGATTTACACTAATTTATCAATGATCTATAATAAACATTTAAACCCGTGCGCTGGATTTTGTGTATATATTATGTAAAAGCTTTTCTTTTTTAATGTGACGTGATATTGTAAATGTAATATTATGACGTGCATTATTACACGTGCATTATTATAATAATGCAAATATTATTTTATGAATTGTGATTGATTCGACAATGCCTGACTGAGAGGCAAAACATATGTCATTAAGTAATTTAGAAACAATAAAAAAGGACTGCAAGCAGTATCTACACAAGTACAGGTATTTATGAAATATATTACCTATACCCAGTCCAGTAAGGCAAACAAAAGTAAATAATATAAATGATTAATTCTACACCCTACTGCACCTTGGTAATATTAGCAAAAGCTTGCTAATAGGAAGACGCAAATAAACAGTACAGAATTGAACAAACCTTGTTATTGAGACAAACCTTTTTTATTTGTTCAATAAAAAACAAATTCTACTATAGATCTTTGATCGGGCAAAGGCGAAGAGTCAAATAAAATTTATCCTCACAATCTAATAAAAATAACTATTATATTTTTATATTATTATAAACTGCCAATTTATTATAATTAAAACTTTGGGTTGAAAATTATTTCAATACCTTAACTTTGTAAAAGGTTGTTGATAGAGAAAAATTAAACATATTTTCTATTTCTTTTATATTATTTACTTTCAATAGCGAAATAATGGATAAAAATTTTATTTTTGTTTGATTATTAATTTGAAAGAACTACACTTCATTCAAGAATATCTGTTAGTAAATAGTAAATGAACGATCATGTCACACCTGCCTTTTTTTTACTTTTCAGGCTAATTAATAATTTTCACGCTAAATATAAAAATATTGGTAGCTTTCAGACTACATTTGAACAAACATTTAAATATTTTACTACACAAAATTTAAAATTTAAATGCTGCAAATGCATTGTATTACTTTACTGATACTGGCAGGAAATTGGTTATGCAGTAAACCCCTGGTCCGTTCATCCAGCCAGCTTCCAGGAGTTGACGCGCTATCGTTAGCATGATTATCTTGACTCACACATGGCACAAAATCAGACACCCAAATTCAATCACCTATCAAATCTACTAAACTTATGTAAAAGTCGACTGCAGTTGTAATGTTAATAAACTGGCAATTTATTAAACACAAAAAACTAAAGAATGACACAGTTTAAAAAATAGTTTAGCTTTTACATTTTTTATTAGAAGTGTATATATCTTTATTAATTATATAATAGATAAATCAATCATAATAAATTAGTTTTATTTGTTTAGAATCAATAAATTTGTGAGTGGTGTAAATTCAAATGTTTTATTTAAATCTTTGAATGTCCTGTAAATAAAATATGATTGAAACTTCTGATCTATCATTTTTGTTAGGCTATTTAATTTTAAAAAAATTTTAAATCACAAAGACCTATTACAGCTTTTATAAGAGTATTTAAACTATTTTTGTTAATCGAACACAGTCCCATGGGGATTAAGTCTACTCTAAATATACACTGAACATAGAAAGAAGAATAAATTTAGTGATTATAAGTTTATCTTTAATCCGTAGTGTGACTTTCTTCTGGATTGCTTACCACATGTTTCGAAATGTATATTTCATCATCAGATATTACATAAAAAAACTTTTCACATTATACAAGACAAAAAAAAACAATCTACAAAGTTCCCAGACTGGTTAAAGAGAAAGTGGGGGTGTATAGGATCAACTGCAATGACTGTAACAGATACTATACAGTGTGATCAACTCAAGGAGGCCACCACTGGGCTCATAAAATATTAATTTTACAGCAAACTTTAAATAGGGAACCTTTCCTTGCTTTTTGAGAAATTAAAAAATATGTAGTTAAAATATTTGTAAATGGCCGCCATGTAGAAATTTCTTGTGGAAACCGATTTTTTATGACGGATTTGGATTTTACATACAATTTTAAGACTTTTTTACCCTTGGTATTTTTTTGATAAACTTAACCGTTTAGCCACTAGGAGCGCTGAAACTTTCAAAAACTCTTATTTCAACAATTATTTATAAACACCAGCAGTTTATAGAACATCTAATTTGGTGATCACGTTCTCTTACAACCAGAAGGTTTTCTTTTGACCAGTTATAAAAAAAACAAAACACCAAGAATAAAAAAGTCTTAAAATTGTATGTAAAATCCAAATCTATCATAAAAATAGGGATTTCCATAAGAAATTTCAAAGTTGACCGACATATTGGAAAATGGCGGCCATTTACAAATATTTTAACTACATATTTTTTAATTTCTCAAAAACAAGGAAAGGTTTCCCATTTAAAGTTTCCTGTAAAATTAATACTTTCTGAGATCCTAATGGAGGCCTCCTTGAGTTGATCACCCTGTACACGTCAAGGAACACTTACTTAAGCAAAACACAAACAGCAACAAATCTAATTACTCTCGCCATGATGCCATCTAATAGCTACACATCATAAATTCACAGATTTTAAAACAAATTTCACACCCATCCATATTTGCAAAAAGGTAATTACCTGAATGCAATAGATATATAGATATTGACTTTATTTTGTATTTTTGGGGCGAGGTTAGGACTATTTAGTCCTCTCTTCCACCTAACCCCAATACAAAATTACAAACATATACAAAATTAAATTCTTAAAAATAAATAGTACTTTAACAGACAATAAATAATAATAAAAGTAGCTTTTGCAATTTATAAAAAACATTAACAGTAATTAATACAAACAGGTTAATACGCATTACAATCACAATTAAACATTCATACAACTGAACAATAAACACTTCTAATGTACACCTCAAAACTGGGATGCATCATTCACTTTGTACAATAAATATGACATCAATAGCTTTGAAAACTGGACTCGGCCATCAGCAAACTTAATTGCATCCGGTAGCGAATTCCACAGACGGTAAATGATTTATTATATTTCATAGTCCGGTGCAAAGGTATAGCAAGAGTAGTGTCACATCTTCTAGTCCTCTTTGCACTTATGTTAGAGATATAGACAAACTTTTCTGCCAGGTAAGTCGGCACTCCAGTTTGTAGAATGGAATGTAACATCATCAGAGTATGATATATCCGTAGTTCATTAAGTTTTAAGATGTTAAGAGTTTTATAATAAAGAGAAACATGAGCATCGCGATTTAAATAAAAAATAAAACGTATACAATAATTCTGTGCCCGCTGCAATCTTAGCCAACACCATGGACATGTCACCGACTACGGTGTTACAGTAAGTAAAATATGGAAATATAAGAGATTTTACAAGGAGCACTCTGGCGTGGAACGGCAAGAGATCTTGCATTTTCTTTAAGTTATGTATCCCTGCAAAAACTCTTTCATACGTCTCTGTCACATAATCTCTCCAAGTCAGCTTACTATCAATGAGCAGTCCAAGGTCCTTAACTTTGTTACAGTAGTCTAAGATGTCGTTATCAAACTGAAGTCTGGGAAAATTGTCTAAGTCTATTTTGTTCAACAGTCGAGAGTAACCCAAAATAATAGGCTGCGTTTTAGCCTTATAGAAGGCAATAGAAGAGTTTAAAAGAAAAGTAGTCAAAAACAATAAGAACGACTTGCTAAATGACTGGTTGTGTGTTGTATATTGATTGTTTTTTGTCTTGTGTAAAGTGAAAAGTTATTTTAATACAATATCTGATGATGAAAGATAAGTTTAAAAATGCAACATATGTAATGCAGAACGAAGTCACACAGATAGAAGGTAAATTTAGTTACGAAATACGTTCAGAAAGTAAATGTCCTTTCTATTTTTATCCCCAGCAGTGTTGCAATCGCAGTTCTGCACATCCGTTTCCATCACTTTGAGTCAAGGAGTAGGTAATGACGCCATTTTGAGATCGCTGTTGGTTGTGTACGTCGTTGATTGAAAATCCTACCACTTGTGAAATCAGATCTGTTATTTTTTTTCTGAATGCAAAGAACGTTAAAATAAATTAGCTTTTATCGACAAATCTGGAAGGTTTATGGAGAAAATGCAATTAGTGATTCAACGGTGAGAAGATGGGTCCGACAGTTAAATGAAGGATGTGATCCAGTGCACGATGAAGAACAAAGTGGACGTCCATCTTTGGTTACTGATGAACTGGTTCGTGCAGTTGACGAAAAGATTGAGGAAAACCGTAAATTTCTTGCTACCGAATTTCCACAAATTTTATGAATTCTTGAATTTGTTACTAAAAAACTGGGTTTTAAAAACTTTCTCACATTGGGCGCCCAAAATTCTTACGGAACAACATAAAAAACAACAGATGGGCCATTTAAGGTTTTAAGATGTTATGACAAAGAGGGCGATAACTTTCTGTCTCAGATAGCCACGGAAGATGAAACTTGACATTTGAAACTAAACGGTAATCGATGGAATGGAGGCACAGATATTTTAAGTATCAGATATTTTTCTTTTTAAATACTACCAAAACCCCTAGGTAGCTACGCAAAACAATGTGTTAAGGGTCCAGGATTCAAAGTGTTAAGTGTTGTAGATTTTTGTGCAATAAATTGTTTTCCTGTATGATTTTGTTTTATTACCAAAAGGAACTTACTTTCTGGACATACCTCATACACCTAATTGTGACTTGGACTATTACAATGAAAGAGTGTTTATTTAACACTAATTATTTTTAATGGGGTTCAGTATAGTTACCGTGTGCCTTGTTATTTTTTTGTCATGAACTATAGTGAAACTGGATTTTGTTTTAATATCAATACAAGCTGAACAAACTCTACATATTAATTTATTTAACCCAAGCTGTAAATTTAATAAATTATGCAAATTTATGTAAATTGAAGTTATTTAATTCAGTCACACTTTTATGATATAGTTTAAAATTAACAGCTAGGATCACATCAGTAGCTATTAAAGGCCAAAATCAGCATACTCAATATGTTTTTGCAAACATTTTATGTAAAACCTGTACAAAAGTCTTACCTCTTTGTAATATTGGTGTAGTTACAAACTAGATTTGAGAAAAAAATTATAAAATGTTTAAATTTGACGAAGTAAATATTTGCCTTCACATCTCCCAGTTTAAACATAGTTAACACTTCTGTTCTTGTTTAAAACTTCGGTTAACATAGTATGAACATCTCTCTTGTTTTACAACATGAAAACTTTCACAATTGACAATATTTAGTATTATTATTGGTACAATATATACAGTGTCATAAAAAAATACTTCTATTTAAAAAAAATACTACTCCAAGTTCAGTGAACAAATTTAATCTTAAAATAAAAAGGCAAATTGGGGTTTTTCTTCATATCTTATTAAATTTCTACAGATGACACATTACAAGCTAAGCAAATCGATAATCAACTTCACTACAGCGTATCAACACAGTTATAATGGCAGAAATATTTTTTTTTTTACTGTGATGCACTAAGTCCTCACCATAAACAATGGTCTTAATAAATCTTAAGAAAAAAGATATTTTGGAGTGACATTTGTTCTAAGTGGCCAGGAAACCAGACCACCTCTACCAATCCAACAAATCGCATTGCATTCAGAGTGTTGAGTAAATTTGTTTTTAATGCGGCAATGGTCATTTTGTAAAACTTATAATACAGATCGACTTTCTTATTTGATTTGTTCTATCTGAGAGAAAACAAATAGCTGAATAATATTGAGGTAAATGTCCTTTCTTCTCTCAACAGAAGAGAAGGGTAATAGCTAATAAGAGGTCACATGGTGTCCTCCACTAAACGTTCCCTTTGGGAAAGTTACAACTTGTAACCATGTACATCTAATTGTTCGGATCTCTCAAATTCTACAGTTATGTTGGTTAACACACATTTTGATTTGAAAAGTAGCTTCATTTGTAGAGCACATACAAAATAAAAAAATTCTAATTGTTCTGGCATGACAGCAGGCAGGCTATTTTATTGCAGAGACTGTCAATCTGTCAAAGCTACAGCACTTTCTTTATTTTAAAATCAAAATCACATCAGTATGTGCACTGTTATTGAAGTAGTAATATTTTCAAATATGAATATTCTTTTTCACTTGTTTTTCCAAGTATTAATACATTTAATTAAATCACTAACACAGGTAATGATGTAAAAAACTCTATATTATCAAGGCCAGCTCGGTAAATTAGTAATTCTGAATTTACTGTATTAAATTAACTCTATAATGTAGTGTTACTTACTTTGAGTTCCACTCCAGCAGGAACTACAATAGGCCTAAAGGATAATGAATGAGGACAAATAGGTGTTACCATGATGGCAGGAACACTCGGATGTATCATAGAGGCACCGGCTGCTACTGCGTAGGCTGTACTGCCAGTCGGAGTCGATATTATTAAACCTGCAAAGGAAGTCAAATCAATCATCTTAACTTTATGCCAGTTATACTAATGTAGACATAGGACTAATGTAACTTCAACTAGGCTAAGGCAGGTAATTAGATGATGTACTGACTACACTATTCCCCACCTCTTAATAATTCAAGTTGGAACCCACCGAAGTACCATTAAAAGTTTTTAGAATTTAGATGCACAATCCAAATTGTAGAGTAGATCACTAGTAAATGGAGCAAGTATCATGTACCAAGTAGCACGTTTTGCATGTTGGCACAAACAATGTTTAACATAGTTGAAAAGATACATTCTTGTACTCTTCTGTTCTAGACATGATTTCTCATAAAACTGCTTTTGTTACCTGTTCTTGTAGCAAATTTCATATGTTTTTCTAACAGTATGTGAATGTTGCAACTAAATGCCTTTATGCTACTTGCTGTGAAATTTTATATTAGTGTGAATTGTTTACTATATGTAAACATTGTGTAAAGATAAACGTTGCATTCAATGTTCAAAACTAATCCCTGAGTTTCCAGATAAGAAGAGATTTTTTTGACAACGAAGGTTTTGTTAATCACGAATACTCTCTCCAAGATCAAAATGACAATTAGAAGTATTATATAACTTTTCTTCATCGGCTGGGGGGTCGGGAAATGCTGTTCTATACAAGAGACAGCTAAGGGAAAGTAACGATTGAAAAATCTATTAAGATAACACTCCAGCCATCATCTTACTTTATCCGGAAATTTAATACATGTAATCGAACTGGTATGTCAAACATGGAGATTTTGGTATTCTTGCTAAGCCGAAAATCCTGTTCAAAGAAAAAAGATTTCAACACTTGAAGAAATCAAAGCAAATTTTAAGACATCACTTACGACAGTCAACAACAGTGATTTGGTAAATTCTTTCAGCAATGATAGCACCGTTGGAAGGACAGTCGTAACAATCCTACATTAAAGGGGTTCAACTTAGCAGGTTAGCTAGTTATTTTTGTTATGTATATGGTAGGCTTTGATTACTCTCCGATACCTGCTTTACATAATGTTGTGTTACATAAAACAACAAAACTTAAAAACCGTAACTTGTACTGTCCACAATAAATTTAAAAGTAAATATTTTTTAAACGTGAGTTGCCAACACATTAACTTTTTTATTATTAATTGACCCATTCAGTCTCAATTTATTTTTGGTTCGTCCATTCGTCTATCATGGGCTATTTTCAGGAAAATTGTAAATAATTGTATTCATATGCTATAAACAGTTTTTATTTGTTAATAAATTTATAAAATTGCCTATTTCACATATAATAAGCCTTCTGCTGGAAAATCTAGTATTTAGGCCTAGGTATTCACTATTACAAATATTACTTTCAGGGTTTACTAAATTATTTTTCAAGTAATCATCTTCTTCTGATCTAGTACCACTATCCTCAATGTCACTAAACACATCACCACTCAGTCACTTATTTTGCTACAACAAATTTGTGTAGTTGGTATCACTAATACACTGAGTACATGTAAATCAAAGAGGGGCAGCTGAAAATAAACCAAAACTGCAACTGTGGTTATGCAGTATTGAAATGTGTACAAACAGGAAAACAAATGGTGATAGAAAATTCAAGGTTTATGGATAATTATCATGTAAAACTCATAATCTCTTTTGACAAGAAATAAGGTGTCATTCCAAACCCAGTTATTCTTTATCCGTGCTTGGGTCACTGTGCTCAGATATATAAGAGCACGAGACTTAACATGTTAGGATTGAGGAGTTTGAGACAAACTTATTTACAATACAGGCGTGCATGCTCTACATTTATGAGCTCAGGTACTTTAATTTATTTTTGGCTTCAGGAGTGAGAGGTGAAAATTGAAGTAAATAAACAGTTTAGTTATTTTATTTTGGCTGACATTAATATCCCATCTTCCTTGCCCCCCTGTTAGTCCACAATAAATACAGTAATGATAGCAGATTAATAATGTGACTTTTACCATCCCCTTGAACTGAAGTAATATGTTTTCCATCGAGGAAGAGATCGATGTTGGAAAGATATGGAGACGGTCCTCTATCGATGACTACTTCGTTTAGGACTAAAAGATTTGTCGGAGGTTTTGATAATTTCGTATTCTTTCTCATTATAATAGAACTTAATCTACTTCGCAGGGTAAGTGCAGCATGTCCTAAACAAAAAATTAATATAACCTTATCTATGGTACTTAGGTAGGTGGGGAGTATATAAAAGTATACTTTATACACGCTGTCAATAAAGTCTTCTAACATATAAAGATTGGTAAGAAACTATTAAATTTAGTTTGTACGTACGGCAAATTTGACTACTGACTACGGTAAGTTATTCAAATTATATTGATTTATAACAGTACCGTAGTCGGAATGGCGAATAACAAAATAAATGATATTAAATTTAGTGTATGGCATAGGTGTAACCAAAACAACCATAGGGGGGGTGGGGGGAGGTTACAACATCCGGGAGGTATAGACAAATTAAAAAAAATAAGATGCAAAATATTGTGTTTTAAGGCTTCCTAAAAGTAGGTTTTTTTAAAATAATATAGCTATGTATATTTTTTCCACTTCCAATTGTAATTCAGGCCTATTTTATAATAATTTGACCTGCTCTTTTAACTAGGCTTGCAGCTTTATGTAGTGTAAAATATTTCAAGATGAAAGGTACAAAACTGTATTATTGTACGTTATTAATTACCGTATTTATTTATAAAAATTTAGATGTTGATTGATAATATGTTAAAAATTAACTAAAACCGTAGTAAGAATTTTACTGGTTAAGAAAAACTTCAAGCAATTATCTTTTGATTACTACATGCTTAAAAAATAGAGACATCTTAGTAATTAAAATTGTTTATTTAACAGAAATTTTAAACATTATTGACGAAAAAGTACTTTCAATAGTAGAATAGTAGCCCACAACTCGCTTATAAACAGAGTAAACCTCAATTTTTAGTAAAGCAATATATTTTTATTATTATTTTTCTAACAAAATTGTTGATAAAACCAAAGTTGTTAAATTTATCAATGGAGTAGGCTTTTGTGGCCTATGGAAGTATATTTTTAATATAAATCTGTTTTAAACTCTGAACAAACTTATAAACAACCTATTGGATGGTTTTTACATCCAGAAAAGTGTTAACAACTAACTCTAATATCTACACTAATATTATAAAGAGGTAAAATTTGTTTGTGTTTTTGTATGTTTGTATGTAGGGGGTAATCTCTGGAACTACTGGACCGGTTGAAAATATAGTTTTACTTATAAAAAGCTTCATTATCCCTGAGTAACATAGGCTATAACTCATTTTGATAAAAAGCATTTTTATTTCAATATTTGTAAATTTAGTCGGAAAAAATTCTTAGGTTAGGCCTAGACTGATGAATTACCATAGCAACCAATTGAATAAAATAACAGATAAAACAGCTGATTGCTCTAATATTTCCATTAACACCTGATTTCACACTGTGAAGCAACTATTTGTACCGTATTTCAATAATAATTTGATTTGAACGTTTAACATTATTTACCATATTACCTTTTGGTTATTATTAATCCTACACCTTTATTATAAAGAAAACATAACATGATTACGTGTAGTATAGAAGGTTCCAACAGGGTTGGCATGCGGAGCACGCAGGGGTTTCCCCTAGTTTACTATAAAATATAAAACACATGTAAAAATAAGTCAAAGAATAACAACAGTTAGTAAGAAGAGTATAACAATAATAAGCTAAGGCTCACACACACACATACACTAATTTTACACGTAGGTGCGTTCACACTTGTCCATCACAAACAGCGTGCGGTATGCACGTCCAGGGCCGGATTTAGCGGAGGGCCATGTGGGCCCGGGCCCATAGCGGCAAATTGTTAGGGGCGGCAAAATGACAAAATAACTAGAATTTGGAAAATAATATTACTGTACTATGTTTTATCTGAAACAAAACTAAAACTCCATTCCAGTTTTACAACATGTGCGTATGAGCGTGTGATATAGATAATATATAGTATATATAGATAATTTAGTCATGAATGAGCTAATACCAAGTTATTCGTTTGACTCAACACCGAGAAATCGCAGTTGTCTGTTGTCTTTCGTTCAGCCTTATGCCGATTCCTACGTGGGTAACAAGAGCAGTGTAACACAAGCGATCGGAGTGACATCAGCGATACACTCGTATCGCAAGCATTAGGTAAATTATTCGATTATTGTGTTCTATGTGGACTGGCGATGCGGTCATCAGCGGTCATATCCTTGAGCTGATCTTATCCCAGATCGCTGACATCGGTGGAGCCGTCTGTATTGTTGACGCGTACTACGTGCGTGACACAGGCTTTACGAGTGATGAGGCATGAGCTACCGCAGCGACAAAAGACAAACTGATTTGAAATTTCAAAACTCGGTCGCACCACCAGCTCATGTCACGTCACTACGGTTGTCAAAGTAGAACGCTCCAATGCATTTTACATTTGTTTGTTAATTAAAAGAGCACTCGTCCACTCTAGTCGCTCGTATCACATCGCTCTTGTCGCCCACGCAGGAATTGTTGTTTGCGATGACTTTAAAAACTTAATAGAAGCGTTTGCAAATGTTAAAGCAAGGCGTAAGAAATTCCAGTATATAAACTTCAGCCAATTCAATTTGTTTTCCACACTTTAAAAATAAAATATTTTATTTAAAGACTAAACAATTACCTATCATATCTCTTGTGTATTGAATCTTAAAAGTTAGATTCTCTGAAACACGCTTTAGTGGTTACATTTACATGTTTGTTTGTTTGGGTTTAATTGTTTATACTCGAAATACGTGATTTGAAATTGATGTGCCTTTTATTATTTTGCAAAACCACTTCTGAATTTCACTCTGTAAAAATTACATAATGACGTAATTAAATTCTTAAAAGTAAAATTAGATTTAGCCTCCTCACCTCCTGTTGGTGTAATCATGCAGAAATATAATTATAATAAACATTGAGTATAATATTTCTCAAAAGATGAAATAGTTATTTTTTATAATTCAAACTACATAATATATTATATTTTGTTTTAATAACGATTTATAAATCTCATTAACATAAACCTCATTAATATAAAAAAATGTTTTTACTACTAATTAAATCAACCTGAGCAAATTAGGAGAAAGAAAATAGTATTAACACTTTTTTGTAAGGAGTAAAAAATACTGCAAATTCAATGTAAACTAAAGAAAATTTTGGTTGGAGTATAGAGTGCTTTTAATTGTGGGCGGCAATTTAGAGGGGCCCATAGGCGCAAAATATGTATATGGGCCCAAAATATGGGGCCCTGTGCACGCCGCTTGCCTTTATTCATTGGAATTGTTGATTTCAACGAACCTCCGGTGATCCATAAGAAGCCCTCGAACATTCAGTATTCATTTTGCAGAGAAGTTGTAAATAATATTTCAAAATAGGCTCAATTTTGTTAGCGGTTTTTTAGTAGGATCATAAAAACTGGTGTTTTCGGAAAAATGTTTACATTTGATATTTATTTTGATACACTTCTATTTAGAACTAAATTAAAAAACTTTTGTATTTTTTGAAAATGTTTACTACATTTTATGTAGGCCTAAAGTAGTTTTTTCCGTTACAGGAAATGTTTTGCTTCCTGAGCTAATAACTTTTAAAATTTTACATCAATTAATTTTTTAGTTGCATATATGAATTCTTTGGAAATTGTCCTATAAAAAGCTACTGAACACTTTTGGGTTGGGATATTGTTACTATATTGGCAAATTTTTTAGCAAAATCCTTGCAAAACGCAAAAAATCCGGGCGAATTAACAAGGGCAGTTTTGCCACTTCCAGGGTCAACTTATTTGATAGTGACATTTAAAAGAGATTTACATAATATCTTATTGGATTACCACTTATCTTTTCTTGTTCCCAGGCTGTTTTTTAACTTGCTCTTCTCCCATCGGTATGAAGACAGCAAAGATGTTATTTTTGTTTTTCACTGGCCCGCAGATATATCCAACTCAGCGGATATTTCTCACCATGATTCATATATATTTATTTAATGATCCTTTTGCAGAGGATCACAAAGAATGGTTTGGTTTCTGTAGGAATCTATTAATTTAATTTAATTCGCTTCTGAAAAATCTAAATTTAATAACTAGAAAATTAATATCTTGAAAAACAATAGGCCCTAATTTAAAAGCTTGCACAAACTGAGGTGGCTACGATGGCCTTCAAACAATGATGGCTTAGTGATCTCTTCACAAACTGGAGTGGTTAGAACCTAGAATCACATGCGCGCTGAAAACGAATAACCTTTAACGCTCCCGTCCAAATATGAACGGCAAATACTCAAAGTGTTCGTTGAAAAAACCGACAAGAGGTGGATCGCGCACAAATTCGGTTCAATTCAATGTGCACAAGCGGCATGCATACTGCGCAAATGTGTACGCACCTTTATATTTCATGGATCAAATACTTTCCCGTGCGAGGTTTAGCAGACAACAAGCAGTGGGTTTGCTTTTGCAATATTGTACTGTATACACTGTGGGTAGTGGCCAGGGCCTAGAACACTATACTTTTGATACTCTATACTGCAACGTATATCAAATAAAGTGCCAGTAATCAAATAAAGTTTGACCGAAACTAATGGCAGCAATATATTGATATTTTATTGTAGCTTGACGTTTGATTTGCATAGGTGTTGAAAACAAGTTAATCTTAAGAGCGTATTTTAATGTAAACAAATGACGAAATACTTTTTACAATGGGGGGTTATAACCTCCAACTCCCCCCCCCCCCTGGTAACGCTTATGGTGTATGGTTAGGCTATTAGATTACAATTTGGCTTTCATTTAGATGATTTCTGAATTTATATCAGCTATCATGAAGCTTGAAAATATTAAGAAGTATGTACCAATGTTCTAAGTGCAAGTAATGATAAGGAATTAGATTGCAGCAATGTTTTTGTAACACAAAAACAATATTAAATGATGTGATCCATCAAAGGGAACCCATATGATATTTTCTAGGGGGGCTAGACCGGGGTATGGGGATTTTTGCAAAAAAGGTTTAGGGAAAGTTTTGACCTTTCCAGAAAACTTTTAAAATTTAAGAAGCCAATTTGGCTGTTCAGGGAAAATATTATCCCGCACAGCATTGAGTCTGTACTTTTACACCGTAAATGATTACACGAAGCTATAACACGCCTAGAGGCCGCACCAAGTAGTGACCCAGCAGCTCATGCTTGAACTTTTGTAAAAAATGAAATAAGTTCTGTATGTATAAGTAAAATTAAATGACACATAACATTTAAAACATATTTTAGTACGAATCTCTTAAAAGAAAAATACCTGACTATAATTAATAATATACATATTTTCCTTTCCTTGGGAGCTAGAGGGGGGATGGCCATATGTGACCCATCAGTCCTTTCCTATTGAATATAATTTCATAATGGTGTTTTTAAGATGGTAGCTGAAAATTCAACAGTAAAAGCTAATTGTACTCCAACAACCAAACACCAACTTTAAAATTTTAATTTCTTACCGTTGTCCAAACATTTCGAGTATTAGGAGACTTTATTTACAGCCTCTGCATATTAAGTAATATGTTTTTATTATTAGAGGTGAAACACTATTGCAATGGTAAATTATTAATAAAGACTTAATATTAACTTAAAATTGGAAAACACATTTTTCAAAAGTACATTAATTTGTCTACAAACGACAAAACAATTTTGATCACACAGATAACATTGTCATAAACATATATTTAAACTTAGTAGTATCAGTCTTATACACACAATACTTTTAATTTTACATTGTTTTTATGTTTTTTTAAAATCTTGTAAATAAATGTTAGTTTTCTGTATCGTGTTATAATTACAAGGGTAAGTAAAATATAAAGTGGACTTGCTCATTGTATTCTCAAACAATCTCCAGTAAACCCCCTGTAAATATTGTTTATCTGTGTCTTTGACAGGGGAATGATCTGAAAACAATCTAGAAGTCAAGGACTTTCGTACAATTGGTTTACGATTCAACCTCAAGTTTCGTTGAAGAAGAGATACACAAACCTCCAAATTGCTGGGGAAAATGTGTAGAGCATGCAGGAGACTTTGTTGTAAAAAATGAAAAGTTTTGTTTGTATTTTTTAATGATCAATAAATGTACATAAAAAAGCTTGGTTTATATTCAACTCACCCTCGTAGTATCTACGTGTATATAATTTTACTACACTTATTCCACTTTAAATTTATTTTTTATTGATAAGACGCACAAAAATTTAATTAAATTTACTATGCACTGAATTAATAAGATCTCCATATATACAATTGACCAGATTACCCCATGTATTTAAATTATGTTTTTTTTTTATGTATATATAAGAATGTAATAACATTTATGATTTTAGGATTAAATACCAAATTGCATAATGAATGCCCGACATAATTGATGTTATACACTGACGGTTAATGAATAACTAAAAGGGATTCCTTTTTGTACCACATTAGTATTGATAGTGGCAACACAAAACTATTAAAATGATTTCAAATAAAAAAATAGTTTCATTAGGACATCAGGACAAACACTGAGATTCAGGACTATCCCAGTAAATTCTGATTATTTTTCACTGAAGCTATATAGAAAATGCTAGACTACTCACATTCACAATTTCACAAAACAATAAATATTTTCGGAATTACAAATTTGTCGTCTATATGTCGAACCTTATAGGAGCTGCTATATAAGAATCAAAGTTTAAATAGTAAAAGTCAAATGCCTTAAATATATAAAACTGTATAACACATAAGCATGCAGAGGTAACTGTAAAAGAAATAGTTTTACCTTCCAAAACATTTGTTACTTGTTCCTGGAAATTGTCAAACTTGAAAGGAGTAAGAAATCCAAGAGAACCTAAGTGGAATGCCATTATTGGAGGTACGGATTGCTAGAAAATAAAACTTAATGTGTTAAGATTCCCTTTGCTTCTAATACCTCTTAACAAGGTATTAGATCTCTATTGAGAGATGAAGTTACTTTACCAGAAATAACAGACTTGCGTAGAGAAAGGTTCCGTCTCCTCCTAAACATATAGTAAAATCTATTTTATCTGTAAGATCGTCTTTGCCGCCACGGAATGTTTTTAATTTATCCTTCATCGTCTTAAAGTCGATATTGTTTAAGAGCAGTTTTTCATCCATAACTGACTGTTCCACAAATACGACCATCCTTTTTTCCTACAACAAAACATAACACAAGCTTTATATATTAGGTGATTATTTATACATGACCACTATTTTATCTTGAAAATAATTTCTATTACAACAAAGTTTAATAAATAACCTTCATTATTTACTAGCAGGCAAAAAAATACTAAATTTTGAAAATTGGCCATTAATTTAAAATATTTTTTAAATGTTTGTGTATTCTAAATTTTTTAAATGCATTCTTTTTATATATATTAATGTTAAACACAACTGCTTTTGTATAAGCTGGGCTTGAAATTTTGATTTTTAAATAGTTAATTACACTTACATACTTGGGAATAGGATAAACCAATAATTCTCATCGTTATAATTACCTTGTATTAGCTGTCTTCAGTCCGTAATTGTATAATATAGCTACAGCGCTGTTTCGAGGAACACTGACGGCTTCGTCAGGCTTGTACTAACACATACACGAACACATAACACTAACACCCACAAAATCGGAGTAAAACTCGTCGTAAAATTTAATAAAAATGTTTGTGGCCACATTATTGCGTCATTCATGTCCAGCTGCAGGTAGGACACTCACCAGCACTCATGTGCAGCTGGACATGAACGACGCAATAATGTGGCCACAAACATTTTTATTAAAATTTTACAACGAGTTTTACTCCGATTTTGTGTGTGTTAGTGTTATGTATTCGTGTATGTGTTAGTACAAGCCTGACGAAGCCGACAGTGTTCGGCGAAACAGCGCTGTAGCTATATTATACAATTACGGACTGAAGACAGCTAATACAAGGTAATTATAACGATATAATTATTAACAGTCCAAGGCAACACAATAAATTCTATATAATAATTCTCATTTAAAATACACTTGAAATACATGTTTTATCAATTCTGAGCATAAAAAGTACACATTTAAAAAACCTATTTTAATGGCTAGTAAGGGTAAAAGAATTTAAAACTGTACCATTGTATAGGAGGCATAATTTCTTATGCTTTATTTCCTTATTATTTTTATTCTTTTCCTTTATTCTTATTCTTTTTATAGGACATGCGACATCGAGAAAGAAACTAAATGTATCAAAGAAATAATTAAATTTCTCGTCCAAGCTGTTAAAACTTTTAAGATTTACCCAATTATCCTCTTTCAGTACATATTTCAGTAAATTAACATTTTCAGGTCTGAAATCTATGACCTCCCTGTACTGAGGCTTATTAGAAGATGGAAAATATTTTTTAAACTCAATCTCTTGTGAGTAATGGTTGGATATTCCAGACTGCCCAATGGAAACCGATATATATTACCTTGAAATATTGGATATTACATTATCAGTCGCTGTTGCAGAGGATCCCCTCACCCTAATGGGAGGGTTCACACACCAACCGAGACCATATGTTGCCAATAGATCACTCAGAGCTTTTGTTTCCCTGTAATTTTCAAGTACATTATTATTAATATCCCCACAGATAAGAAATTTACATTTTTTCAAGAACAATGTTTTCAGAAGTAAGTCCGAATAATCTAAAAACATACTTAATTTTCCACTAGATGTTCTGTAAAGCCCCACTATAGTAATTTTGTCAGTGCCTTTACAATTTACCATAACACTAGACATTTCAAAATGAGTTTCTATACTGAGGTCTGCATTTACCAAGAAAGGAACAAAATTTAAACTATTGTGTGTAAAAATAGCTACTCCACCACCATTGTTTGATATTCTACAAAAGTTACCAGTTAAAACATAGTTCTTCAAATTAAAACATTGAATATTATTATCATTAAATGCATTCTCAGTAACAATAAAAACATGAGGTTTACTGTCCAAGCAAAACATATTTAATTGATCAATTTTATTAGTAGCAAATTGTGCATTCTGATGGATAACACTGAAATATTTTTGTTTACTGTGGTTTTTTTCCACTTTGTTTAACTCAGGAGTTTCATTGTTACTGTCATTTACACAAACTAGGGTATATGATTTCTTTTCTTATCACTTCTGTAAGGTTTTTTTCATTATTATTTGACCTCATACGTAACGGTTTTTGATGTTTCTGATGAGGCTTAAAAGATTTTCGAGTAGATGCTTTAACCGTGGTTGTCATATTTTCCTGTAAATGGATACTATTTACCGCACATATAGTAGACGTATCAACGATGGAAGAACTGTTTATTTTAAGAATATAATTAATATTTACCATTAATATCTTCCAGATCTACACACAATTTTACTTTCCCTCGGTTATTTAGATGGAGGCCTATGTTGGTGTAATCTGTGGATCTGTCCAATTCTAGGTTCAAATGGCACACTACAGTATGAGGCTCCTCTCAACAATCTCACTTACAAGACCATTCATGCGATAAATATCTTTGTTTAAATATTCATTATCAAATCTGTACAGAATAGTACACATTACTAAGTTGGTATGGGATGTTTTTTGACAAATGATTTTTTGAGGGTTCACGACCCGCATCATTTGTACCTTCTATTACCACAACTGCATCGCGTTTAGTAAATTCAGACACTGATTTTAAATCACCACACACGTTCTGTAATCCTGCATTAGGATAAAACAAGTTACATGTCTCAAACTCATTGCACACGGCTGTGTTCTGATTTATAACATCAAACAACCTTCAACCACCTCTATTTGACTATCCTCTAAAATGAGTAATTTTCGTTTTTTGTTTAGTCGCACTGATTGACTTTTTAATTTCATGGGTGTTATGTCCAGTATAGTTCACTGACCTTTAGAATTGCGCTTTAACTTTTTTTTAGTAACTTTGTTTTTTCCGACTTACTTCCTGGCTGTTTATTTATGGGCTGTTGTTCCCTATTTACCATATTTTCCATATCCAGAGGCCTATTTAATACTAATTCGGGTTCCTTACTTACATTACTACTTGCTTTATTTAATTCGTCTTTTAGATTACTTAATTTTTCCTCCATTTGTTTTAATCTGTTTTCATGTTCTAAAATTAACCTTCTCCGGTCCTCCAAATCTTGTTTCAGAAAAGAGACGGACTGTAACAATTTAAGGTTTCATACTACAAATAAATCATTTCCGACGTGGCGTTAGAAATTTTACCTATATCATTTTAAGTCCCCCCCCCTTGGTGTAACCCCATCCATACGGTCGTCCTGGTTAACCCTACGTCTACAAGAGTAGATGTGGCTTAAAAATAAAACACACCAATCTCATATTCATTG
>JAGFPH010000066.1:815294-835032 GCA_018207615.1 Philaenus spumarius
TCAACAGCCTGCACCAACTTACAAGGTAATGCTCCAAGTCAAAGAAACATTCTGCAGAACTGGAGGTATACTTGCACACTATAAAGGTAGTCTAATTACAGTAACAAATAATTAAAATTAAGAACAACTTTGACAAACTTCATTAAAAATGAACAACGGCCAGAATCAGTGCAGCATATGTTTACATCTATTGGTAGATTTCCTACAAATGGGTTTCTTATTAGAGCTACTAGTCCTATACTAGGGTATACAGTGAGGGAATCACTTTCATTGATTCATA
This sequence comes from Philaenus spumarius, assembly GCA_018207615.1. NCBI lineage: Eukaryota > Metazoa > Arthropoda > Insecta > Hemiptera > Aphrophoridae > Philaenus > Philaenus spumarius. The sequence continues at coordinate 815,575 of JAGFPH010000066.1, forward strand.
CAACTCATCTGCGTGATATCCTATGGAAAGGAAATTTCATTTCCTCTAACTCCCCTGATCTACCACTATCTGATGCTTACATATGGGGTACTCTAAAAGAAGCAGTTTTTACACAACATCCATCGCCAACCATTGTAGAGCTGCATAAGTAGATTATAGCAGTCGTAAGGGGAATAGGCTCTTCCGCTTTTCAGAGACGTGTTTGAGAACCTACACAGATGATTAGAGTACTGCTTAGAGCATAATGGGAATCACATAAAACATGTATTCTGACAACAACAAAAACTAATACATACGATATACTTATTTTTATCTGCATTATGTAGTTTCTTAACTATGTATATTTATTTTTTTTTTACTAATAAATAAAGTTTCTGTACCGTTTTTAAGGCTATACTGTATATGAAGATGTACAACATCCACTAAATGTTTACGACTGTAAGGTGGAGTTTGCCTTTTAAAATGTGGATGTCTTCATGAATATGGGTTGAGCAGGCCTATTGATAAGAGATAACGATCTAACTGCAGAAATTAAGAGCAGAAAACAATGTATTATGTCCCTGAATTAGCTGATAGTTTCAAAGATATGTATAAGCAAAGCAAAAGTAGAATAAATAAGATGGCTTTAAGAACTTTAGTGACGAGCGACAGACCGACAGTGAAGCTTGGTCATTAATTAAGTTATCAGATAGATCAGACATTTGTAGGCCTACCTTATGGATCCTCAATATCAGAAGAAGTGAAGTCAGATCTAGGAAGACTGGGAGATGGAGATCTACAGCTGTTGATAGGTGAACCTGAAGAAGAATTACAGAGAAGGCCGAGCGCAGGAGAAGTAAGAGAGTAAGAAAAAAGTCTATCATAAGGAACATTGTTGAAGCACATGTTTATAAAAATATATCTTCTATCTTCTATATATATAAAAATGAATTGCTGTCCGTTAGTCTCGCTAAAACTCGAGAACGGCTGGACCGATTTGGCTATTTTTGGTCTTAAAATGTTTGTAGTAGTTCATAGAAGGTTTATACGTAAAGAAAAGTTTGAAAAGTTTCCCGAAAAGTTTCAAATTTGGAAGAAACTGAACAGCATTTATTGTATGAACTCAAAACCATAGCTCACAAAAACAGCTGTTCGTATAAAAAGCTTATGTTTGTTTACATGTATTACCATAGCAACATTACTTAGCAAATTTGTAATCACTTTAATACTCTTCAAAACCAACAGCTTTTTAAGGTTACATCGAAAAACTATAAACAAACACAAATAAAAATGCTTACCGTAAAGAATTATAATTCAACTCAAACATTGGTTATTAAATTTCGCTATATAAGCCTACTTAGAGATATGCTGCTTAAAACCCTAGAATGGAAACCTACCAAAAAGTTACACTAATAGAAAGCATTAGTAAATTTTACGACTAAAATAAAATTCATAAATATGTCATCAGGGATAAAAGTTAATTAAAAAAATGATCACAATTAGAAAAATAACTTTATTTTCTACATAATAATAATAATATTTTTTAATTATAAAATTACTGTAGTATATTTGAAGGTATTTGAATTAAAACTTCTTATTTTTTGTATGACAATTTGTTAATAAAGAAAAAAAAGTAAACAAAAACTATTAAGCAAATTTGCAACCAAAACAACAAAGTAAGATATGTTAAATTTCATATAATATTATTTTTAAGTTCAATTATTATCATACTGCAAAGTTCTCTGGTTAGATTCCGGCGGCACAATTGTGGCACATTTGGCCACGGTGCTCATTGCAGTAGGCTTGCAGGCATTGAATACACCAGTTTGTTGTCATCCGCCTCTTCTGATACGGGCAAAACTTGCAAATTGTTCTTCTATTGTTTGGGTTCGGTTGCTGGAGGACAGGTCTTGGCCTACCGATTTCCTTGTGCATGACGTCAACAATGAGTGATTTCAATTTTCGTTGAATTGTTGGAATTTGTATTCTTCTTTCCAACCATGGTGTGACGAATTCTCTGAACACCTCAAGTAAAAACTTCTTCCTAGTGATAAGTTTTTCATTTTTCATCTTTAACACACGGTTATGTGTAATCCAGGAATTTATTCCAGCCATGTTTAGCATACCATAGAAAATACACATTGGCCACCGTAATTTATCCGAGTCATAACTATTTACATCACTTACTTCATCGATCAGACGGTCGATTTCCGATGAATAAAGAGTCATTCTTAACGTCTATTTACAAAACTATTTATAAGTACACTATTTTCAAAAACCTAAACACTATAACATAAAAAACAAGGGCAGGAAAGTTAAAAAACTAAAACTAATCACTTCTAAAAAAAGTCACTCGAACGGAAAGCATTAGTAAAAATTACGACTACTGGCCTCACACGAAAAGAATAACCCACAAACCTCGACTGTAAATATGACAGTAACCTTGACTACCGACAGTGATGGAATTCCTGGAAGGACAGTACCGTCATCCCCAAAACCTAGGAGTTTTAACTAAAACACTGAGGGTAGTCGTAAAATTTACTAATGCTTTCCATTCTAGGGTTAAAATATTGTTCATATAAAATATATCATAACTATGAATTTTTTTAATAGGCTACTTTTCAAAACATATTTTCGCTACCAATAATAATAATAACAAACAAATTATTTGACACCAAGCATAATCACGAGTTTAAACATATTTTATTGAAAACTAAACAAACCATCTGAATTAAACTAAATGCTATTAAAATATCACATTTGTAGCTTTATTTTGATATATACTGTATAATTATTATATATTTAAATACTAAACAATATATCCTTATACTAATTAGGCCTATACATTTAAAATTACAAACTCTATTTGAACCAGTTTGTTACATAATAAATTAATGCGGATGTTACAAAGTGATTCAAATATCTTTTCTACGACCCCCAGCTAATTTAAACCCTCTCTAAGAAAGGATTAAAAGAAATTCGAAATTTTAGGGTGGTTTGGGGAGAGGGGTCAAAGTTACTAAACATCCCTATAAGAACGAATTGGACTGAAATTTGGTACGTAGCTTCCTCTAAGGCCGTAGGTGCTCGCAACATTGTCAATGAAATTAAATGAAAGTCAAACTTAGTAAAAACTATAAATTAAAACGATATATTTAAAGCTTTTTCATGTTAGATAGTAGTTTACAGGAATACAATTTTCAGTGCTTTCCTAAATAGCGTAGACTTTTTTTCATGACCACAGTAGGATACGCACAGGTATTCAACGAACACTTAAAAAGAATTACAATTACGTCAAAAAGACTGAAAATACCAACAACCACAGGCAACGCCGTACGGGTCAGCTAGTCATAAATAAAATCTGAAATTGAACTTTAGAGAGAAAAGTATCTACATTCTGGCAAAATTTTGTTTGTTATTCAACTAGCTAGCTTTATGTCCTAAAACATAATAAGACTTACTATGTAAAGGGTTCAATTAATTAGAAATGAATCTCAAATTTAATCACAAATCAAATTAATATTTATTTGTACATAAATTGTAAATTTCATTTATTTTGTATATTCAAACAGATAATAGCAATGAATTTAAAAGAAGGAAAACTTTTACCTTTAATAATAATGTAGATTGTAGTGTTAATTACTATGAGTGATAATTTCTAAAGTATGATGACGGGTTAGGCCTAGGTTATTATAAACTACTATATTGTACATATAAATGATACCTCTGTTGTGCAGTTGGAACTATTAATACATTCACACACACAATAAGGTCAATGTAAACAAAGATCTTCTCCACTTTGGATGGTGAGCCCAACATTATTGAATTGTTTTAGAGAAACTGTAACTAACTCACTAATGGGTAGGCTATATTTAATCAGGTCCTGCTCTTCTTTAAATTGATCCTCAAAATAATTATAATTTTTTTTTTTAAATTCACCGAGGGAACCTGAAAAAAAGTCTTGGGTTATAAAAACTGATATTAGTTACTACAAAACCAGATTCAATGATTAAGTTGGTGGATTATTATTTACTTCTGGTAGCCTATTCTATACACTATGATGATGTGATATAATATATGGGTAGGTTATGTTAAGGTTGTGCAGTGGGTTTTAGGCCTAATTATTGAAGTGAAAACTTCTTTAGCGGCGTTGGGCACTTTTTGCTTGGGGAAAAAGCATTGAATTCGCGACCGTTACCACTCGAGATATAGTATGTATTATATATATATATATATGTATGTACGCAACGCGAATATACTACATAGCACTTCTTATTGGGAGAGGAAAAAGCATCAAACTCGCGACCGTCACCGCTCGAGATATAGTATGTATGTATATATATATATGATATTTGTGTTATATGTATATTAAATACCAAAGTCAGCAAAGTCATTAATGTTTTAAATTATTTACCCTTATTCTCCTCTTATATTAATACTGATAAAAATATATATCGGTCATAGAAGTTATCACTTCTAACGTGTGGTCTTAAGCACACCCAATGTTTTTTTTTTTAGGTTTTTATGTTGAAAACTGTTATCCTACTAACATGTTATAAACTGAAATTTAAAAAAAAATATTATCTTATGAATATCTTTCGAAATATGAGCTGTAAAAGTGCTCACTTTTCGACTTCCTGGGGTGAGTTTATCTGTGTAATTGTTGGGAGCAAGAAACCCAAATTTTACAGTTAACTTTATCAAAATATGGCAATATTAGTGCCATATTTTATTTTTTCTAAATTCACGCATTTCAAAATTAAAAAATGATCAGTGAATTTTTATAAACTTGATCAAATAAAAATTATGGCGTTTTCAAAGATCTATAAGATTTGAACATTTTTTACAAAAAAAAACCAACTTATCTTAAATCCTTTAAGAGATTAACTCACCCCTAGGATCTGGAAATCTCCTACAAAATAAGGATGCAACCTGGCGTGCACTGTTTACCTATTTTACTACTTCCCCTCTTGCATTCCTCCCCTAGCCTATGCTATCACTGCGACTGCGGATGTTTGCAGTATTTGAAGTGAGCGTTCTGTTTATCTGCTTTTTATGTTTACAGTTTTGTTAAAGTTAAAGTCCTTTATTTAGTTTGTTTTATAAGTGTTCGTTATGCCGCGTAAGCATATTAGAGAGTTTAGAAATAATTACTACAAGTCTGTTACAAAATAGGCCTAGTAATTACATTTTTTTAAATAAAGTTTTTTTAATTTTTGCGAGAAATTTACCAAAAATGATTAACTTTTAAGGAGTATTATATAACTCCTCTTTCACTGGTTATGATTTTTTCAACAGAACTATAATAATTATTGTTATTCTAATCTCTGTAGGCCTAAAATCCTACTAAAACTTACACGAAAATTGCAATTGCAAGGTTTACAAATGCACAAGTGTTTTTCATTAAAGAAGTTTTTCTTCCCGCATTGAGAAAAGTAAATTATTTACTATGTTTAAGCTAGACTATTTTATTAGCTATTTAAGATAAAGTTTTTAACAACACTGTATTTCTAGGAAGGGCTATGAGATACGGTATGAATTTGTATAAAAACTATTTTAAGATGGCTTTTTTTAACAAATTACTGAAATCCTACGTTACTTACTAATTTAGTTAGGCCTAGGCCTATGATGTACATTATTTAGCTGTGATGTATGTTGTAGAAACAATTTATTGCACATATGTTCTGTTGCTATGGAAACTCATAACTGTTTAGATTTTGTTGCTAATATTGTATTTTATATAATATTATATATTTATTTTTATATAAAATATTATGTATTTTATTCTAATGAGTAGTAGCCTAGGTATAGTAATAAAAGCCTTACACTTAAAAGGTTTTAAATCTTTTATATTCATAACATTACAATTTTATTAACTTTAAAATAATGGAGAAATAAATAAAACCATCCAGATTTGGTGTAGCCTAAATCCATATCCAGCCAGAGCCTGTTAATATGATCATTGGTTATGTACTTTTACAAATTTTCTTCAGACAATAGAATATACAAATGACTGTGATACATTCAAGATACTAATAAACTTTTGATCACATGAGTTTGATGATATGAATTTGATCTCCCACAAATTTCACATTAAAAACCTCCAAGGACAACAAGACACAAAACTCATCGTTTTATGCATCAAGATCGACTTTTTCCGTTCTCAACAGTTCGTGTCTTTCTCGCTTCGAGATCGAGTTTCTCTCGCTTCGACAGCAAAACGCCTTGTTGTTGTTTTCTTTTTCTTTTTCGGTAGGTTGGAATACATTGACGCAGACCTCTCTCCTGAGAAGGTACTGTGGGACTCGGTCCGAAGACCCCTATCCACTAAACCAACCTCCCTCTCCCTGATCCAGGCACTGGGGAGAACATAACAGCGTCTAGGGACCTCCCTAATGGCTGCAAGAATCGATAAATGTTAGCGGCATGCAATGAAGAAATCATTACTCGAGACCAGCCAGCAACAAAACAGCACAAGACCCATGCCTAAACATATACTGGCATACTGTTGGATCCCAAAGCTCCGATGAAGGCACGATCTCGAGTAGAGTTGAGAAGAAGTCGGGCTGAGATGCAGAAGTGAAGAAAATCATTCCCCGAGGTCGGACCAAACAAACAAAACACCAATACCCATGCCTGAACATACACTGGCATACTGGGGATCCCGAAGTGAAGAGTAGCTGAAACAAATAATGCATTTAATTAGCTCTGGAAGAAGTCGCTACCCGCAGTCCGACCGATGAAAGTTTCCGCCGGAGTTGTGTAGTGTTCGTCCGTCAGTCGTGTAGTGTAACGCACCCCGAGCTTCCTCGGATCTCCAAGGTCCGCACGAAACTTCACTGGGTGTCGACTCCTGAAGCTCCGTTGAGGAATCCCCATTCACTTATGTAGGAAGTCGAGTGGAAGGGGAATTTCTTTGAGTTCAAGTCTCTCTCACCCCGTGAGCGAAGGGCCTAAAGATTATGAATCTTAAAGTGTCACAGTTGCTGAACACAGGGATCAGTATGTCCGTGATGCTTTTATCAGTGAACTACTATCTCCCCACATTCGACAGCTTATTTTGGAGAGTAATATTACTACACTAGAGCAGGGGTTCTCAACCTTTCAGACTTTGTGCCCCCCTTCGAACACTGATGCGAGGTCACGCCCCCCCCCCCCCCCCCATACCACCACAATATGTAGTTATACAAGTAGTAGCCATCAATGAAGTAGTAGTAGTTATCAATGAAAATATAGATAATTTCACACACAAAATTTAATATTATCCTACTAAACATAACTTTATTTTGAACATATTATTATCAGAAAATATGAAATCAAAGAACTAAATACAAATTTATTTGAGGTAATCTAGGATCGTTTTTAAGGTTGACATGTAATACCAGCCATTTTCACAATATTAATAAGAGGGCTGGCACTGTTTGTCTTTGAGAATATTGTGAATATTTTATTTTTTTAATACACTTTCGCCTCCCTTGAAATTCGTCTACGTCCCGTTAGCCCCAGATTGAGAACCCCTGCACTAGAGGATGCTATTAAACAAACAAAATCTCTAGAAACTGAATCTTTTCAATCAGAACACTATACTCAGTGTCCTATTTACAGTAGGCCTACAGCTAGTTCTACATTAATAGTTATAAGCAATTCAAATAACTATAAACCTAACACTGAATTGAGAGATGGTCCTATTCCTGTGTTAGAATCAAACCAAATAAATTGTCCACAGAACTCGAACGACCTATTAACGGCTTCTATACCTAACTATTTAAATAATTAAATAAATGCTATTTCTGCAAATATAACAAGCATCCTAGAATTAAGGTTCGGCTCTAGTAAAACAGAAAGCAACCTGCGACTCCCTATAGCGGCGGTAGGTTACGCGGACATTGCTCATCCTAAATCCATTTAAAACCCGCAATTATTCAAATAACGTTTTTTAAAAAATACCAAACTCTTGGGGACAAAATTCTTCATCCGAATGGCTTGGTAATTTTTCGCTGTAATTAATAGTTTCAACGTAAAAAATATTTAAAATCACCCTATAGCGGCAGTAGGTTACACGGACATTGCTCAGCCTAAATCCATTTAAAACCCGCAATTGTTCAAATAGCGTTTTTAAAAAAATACCAAAATCTTGGGGACGAAATTCTTCAGGCGAATGGCTTAGTAGTTTTTCGCTATAATTAATAGTGACAATATAAAAAAATATTAAAAATCAACGTTTTAAATTGTTAATAAATATTAAACAAAATATTTTTCTTAATTTTTAAAAAGCCATTTGCATGCATATTGAACATGGCTTTAAAATGACATATTGTTTATAATTAGAAAACAGAGGGTCCTGGGGTGTCTTGAGATTTTACAAGTACTGGGTGCTTTATAAACAAAGGTAAAATGAAGGATCGTGCCTTGGTGTACATTCAACTGTGAGGAAATAGTTTTTTAACTATAACATCAACAGAAGTATTAAAAGTTTTCTATTTTGCTCATAACACCTGTCAAGTTGTAAATAATACATCCACTGGAATAAAAGAGATGTCAAGGAAAATTTAAAAATTCATCTCAAATGAAAATTGTATACATTTATTTTTACACAAAATTTGATTGCATATAATTTGAGATTTCATTGCTTGACCTTTAATATATTTTTTAAACTCTCCAAGCTTTGATTTCAGAAAAGTCTTTGATTAATTCATTTATTTTAATGTTTTGCAACACATCAAACTCGATTGATACTAGGGCCAGCCCAACCAGCCGCTCTTGGCTCATGGTAGATCTTAAATTATTTTTGATTAATTTAAGCTTTGAAAAGCTTCTTTCTCCAGATGCGACAGTAACTGGTGAGTAAGACCAATTCTTAAGGCTATAAAAAGATTGGCAAAATTTTCACATAAGGAAGATGTTAAATAATTAAAAATTTCCATGAGATCTTTAAGAGATGCCCTTTGGTCTTGATCGATGTAAGAATAAGGAGATCTTGGAATACCGGTAACTGGTTTCCGTTTATATCAGAGTGACTTCCATCTGTTAATGCGATTGGAAGTTCAGCACACTTTTTCTTAAGGTCTTCTTTTTTTTCCTCTTGTTGGATTTTGTCATAGTCAAAAGCAATATACATAAATCGAAAAAGATTTTGGTGATGTCAGAGTTGTTCAAACCTTTCCTGCAATGAAGAAGTAGCTCTGTCAAGTACATACAAATAAAAGTCTCTCTTAAAGGCGATCTTTGGGTCAGTAGTTGGTTCGCCGGAAGACTCGTAATCAAACTGCTTTTTTTCCTTCTTGGGCGAAGTTGTTCCTTTTTTTCAAACGGAGAGTTTCAGTCACTTCCCTCGCATCAACAAGTGTTTCATCAAATCCTATGTCAGTTCTCAGATTGATAAAGTATTCCGTGATTTGGCCGATAAGCTCAATGGCTTTTGTAATGTCCAATTCTTTTCTCTGCAAAAGTTTATTCACCAAGTTTACACGAAACAAACAAAATCGTGTGCCATGTCAAAAGACTACAGATAAACTTGTAGTTTTTTGGCCAATCTAAGAGCTGCATTTTCCCGAAAGCATCAGTTCTCGTATCGGCAGATATGTCCAAAAGAGCGTCATACAATTCACCAACTTGGTACCTCTGTATCCCATTGATTCTGTTTTCCAGCATCGATTCTGTTTTCCTAGCGAGTTTCACTAAGTGGTTTCAAAGTCAATGACGATACAAAGTTTTGCAAAACAGTCCACCTGTGAGTTATTGCAGAAAAAAACTTATAGAGCTCTTGAACTATCCCAAAGAAGTTCACATCATTAATGCAAGATAGTGCGGGTGTTTACAACAAGATTTAGGGTGTGAGCACTGTAGGGTACGAAACAAGTTCGAGGATTCACATCTAGAATTCTCTTTTGCACTCCTGCATGCTTACCCTTCATGTTCGCACCATTGTCATAGCCTTGACCTCGCATATCATTCAAAGGCAGATCATGGGCTTTAAACTGTTTTAAAAGAGTGTCGGTCAATACCTTACTATAATTTACAAGTATACTGTTCAATTCTTTGATTTATTCTTTACATTTTGTTATAATAATATTTAATTTTTGGTCAAAGCATATATTCATAAATTACGTTTCAAACTTGGCATGTTTCGTTAGCAGCCTTGTAGTATGAACATAAACACAGTTATTTTCAAAATACTAAATTTGAAATGGATCAATATTTTTATACAGTTCTATTTAGAACTAAATTACGAAACTTTTTACACTTATGAAAAAAATTACAAAAAATGTTTACTACTTGTTATGTAGGCCTAAAGTTGAACTTGTTCCTTACGTTACTGAACATTTTTTGTTTCTTGAGCTAGTAACTTTTACAATTTTGTATCAATACATTTTTTAAATGTATACCGTATATGGATTCTTTGAACCTTTCTCTACAAAAAAGGTACAGAACACTTTTTGATTGGGGTTCATTTAATATTTTTGCGAATTTTAGCACAAAGTAGGTATTGTAATTTGCTAAAGAACGTATACAATTAAAGGTAATAAAATTATATGCTCTCTTACCTGCAATCCAAGTTCATCATTTTGAGATTGTAATCCAAGCAGGTCATCATCTGAGGGTCCAGCTCCAGCATCAGCTGATCCAGAGGCACCACGGAAAAATTTGCTTAATGCTTTATTTAGCTTGCTGTTAGTCTTGTTTTTCAATATCAGGCTTTCTTTTTCTATAAAAATTACCCGAAGGCTTTTTTTTGTCGACAGATTAATAATTATTGGAACTTACAGTAATGGGTGTATTTCTCATATATCAGTCAATAGATTATGCCGATTATGTTGTTAATAAAAAGTTTGATGACTGATTTGAGGAGGTTATATGGAATTGTGTTGTGACAGGTGGGGGTATACTCCTCCATACCCATTTCACCACTCAGGACAGCGGAGTGTGGCGCCCCACTCTTCTGCCCTGTACTCCGCTTCGCAGAAACTATGCATCCATTTTTAAATACAGACTCACTGTCGCTCCGCTTCCGGCGGGATTGGCGAACGGAAGTATACACCGCACCCCCCACCCATAACACTTTTAGTTTCCTGTCGCCTCGTGCACTTTTGTTGTTATAATATATCGAATCTTCGACAAAAGAATAATTTTCTTTTATTCTCCTTAATTTCTAATTACAAGTACCACAATTTTTTTTCCATCGACATGGCGCCCTGTGCGGTGGCACAGGTCGCACATGCCAAGATCTGCCCCTGCAAGTGTATAAGCAGTTTCGATGAACTTGTCTTCGATAAAGATCTATTTTCTCTAAACATAATCATCCAATTTGTATGAAATTTAAAATATACATAAACAATATTTGTATAAATATAATATACAAAAAATATACATGTGGTACTATAATTTTAAACTAAATATGTCAGCAACTTTATGAACGCATAATTACAAATGAATATGTTTTATTAAAAAAAAATTGTATATAAAAATATGCATCCGATTCGTTTGAAATTTATAACATATGTAAACAATATATTTATATATATTGTAATAAAAACAAATTAAAACTCTACGACAATATTTAAGCTCATAGGCAATACATTTTATAATTCAGGCCTCTTTTTTGATGGTCAAACATTTTAAAACATGTAAACTCAGTCCAAAATATATATATATATTTTGTTTTAATCTTTGTTAAAGAGTTTGAAAACGATATAAGAAAAAAAATAACGAGTTTGTTGTTCTGAAGAAATGCATTTTGATGAAAGCCCAAAAAAGGTCAAAATTTATACTTTCTTTACTCAATGGAAATGTGTATAGGCTACCTACTTAAATTGTTAACTTGCAAAAAACTTTTAAGTTGACATCTTGAAAACGGACAAAACTTGAGCCGTTTAAAACGCGTAAAACCTTTAGTTACAGAGAAAATCGCGAAGCCCGTTTTATGTTAGGCTCTAGACTGGTCCCTTTTAAAAATATAAACTTCCAAATCAAAATTAAAGTAAAAAAACAAGCTTATTAATGTTATACAGAGTTTTCTTAAAAATCAGCCAAACTAGATCCGCTACACGTAGGGAGGTGATGGCCCCATATTTGGTATGGAGGAGATAGTAATTATACTTCTCAACAAATTTTGTAAATCTGGACTATTTTTTGCAAATTATGTACTATTTCCTCATTGGTACAAAGCAGAGCTTGTATCAAAACAGTGCATGCCTGAATAGTAAATACTGTTTTAATGCTAACTGCTTAATCTGTATAAAATGGTTTTTGATTACTAAACTTGTGCGTAACTTTTACTTTGCTAGGCTTTAAAAATATCTTATTTTCATTTGACTTAAAGCTGTTGGGATGGTTATTGTCGGCAAACAAAATGTACATTAACAACTCAAAATAGCTCAGTTTATTTCAATTTTCAAAATACTGGCTTGGATTTTTTTCTCGAGTTAAGAAATAGTTAGGGATACCAGAAATAGCTATACTAGTTGAACGATTTTCAATATAAATACTTAAACTCGGTAGAGAAATTAAAATTATGTTTCTAACTTCTATGTAGAGTTTGAATACAATATCTTGTAAATTGATGAATCCTGGGCTGTTTGAAGTATGAATGTACATGTTCTTCACAGAAAATGACCATGTCTGTCCTTACGTATAACAGATCTACCTTGGCCAATTTGTAATATATCGAATTAAAACTTGGTATAGCAAGTGAAAAGCGTATTTTTAACTTATATACCAAGACTCAATTTGGTATTATAATTATATTTATAAAGTATTAATTTAAATACTTGCCCCAAAGTTGGGAGCCATTTTATAATGAATATCCTATGTAAACTATAATTTATTATGTAATTTCCTTTTTTTTGTTATTAGAAAGTCTAATATTCTGACCCTACTCAATTCAGATCAGTATTAAACTCCTAAATTGTAAACAATAAATTAATATTAGATGAAATTAGGTCACAAGAAATAAGCATAAATTTATTAACCCTTAACTGTTATAGCGACGTCTCTCAGACGGCGGCAAATTCTCTCTCTCTTTTTACCACCCTCCCCCACCACCTAAATACCGGTCACGCCCAGTACCTTTCAGTTGAGTAAAGGTCTTTGTGTAGTGAAAGTCATGTCTCTCTCTGACTTATTATTTACAGGCAATATTGTATTAACGTCTAGTAGACGTACTATAGCAGTTGTGTTATTTTTTTTCCTTAGTGGTGACGTCTCGTAGACGGGTTATACTAATAGCGTGATTTTTTAACTGCATTGAGACGTCTCAGGGACGTGATATACTAATAGTGTAGTGTTTTAAATTGCATTATAACTTCTGAAGGACCCGTGAAAGTATTGCGGTAATACATTATTTAATTGTTGTAAATATTTTCTTTTAATCTCTATATAACATAAGGCATATTTTATTTACGTGTATATTTTATAAACTGTATTTTGACGTCTAAAAGACTTGAGAGCGTAGTTATTGATTTTAAATATATTTTTTAGTAATTTCACAAAGTTTTACGCATTTATAATTTACGTGTATATATTTAACTTTTATTGGACTTGAATTAAAAAACCTGCAATGGATTTACCATCCACGTCTATTGAACCATATATCCATCGACCAAGGTTGGAGCGAAAAATAAATACTGGTGACAAGAACTACGAAGATGATTTAGACAATTTGCTTAGCGAAATTCTTGATGAAAATCTTGAATACTTTGACAGCGATGATACGGATCATGATCCAGACTACGCAGTAGAAAGTTCACACAACAGTGACTCTGAGCAAGAAATGAGTGAAGATGAAATTCCGAATGTACCATCAGAGCCAACCATGGACGACGAAGAAATTGTACAAGAAGAGGAACCAACTCAAGAAAAAGAACCAGATTGTTTTAATCATGTAAGAGAAATTATAGAAAGCGTTGTTGAAGGTGCTGGTAATGAAAATGAGCAACACACGACTCCTACTCGTGGACACAATCTATTTTTTTATGGAAAAGTGACCAAGAAAAAAACAGCTTTTAAATGGCGGAAGAACATGCCTCCTGTAAATGTAAGAACACGGTGCCACAATATTATTAGCCACGTTCCAGGTTTAAAAGACAGGGCTAAAATACTTGGTGACAATCCTTCACCTGAAAACGTATGGGAACTACTTATTACACAAAATATCTTGGATGAAATTCTGCAATGGACAAATCAAAAAATTACAACAATGAGAGAAAACTTCACTAACAAAAAATTGACATTTATTGAAAATCTTAATCTAGTTGAATTAAAAGCCTTTATAGGTTTATTAGTGTTTTCATCAGTCTTTAAGGCAGGAAATGAATCTGTGGACAGCTTATTTGCAACAGATGGTACCGGGAGGGACATTTTCAGGTGCACTATGAGCAAGAACAGATTTTTATTCCTTTTAAATGCTTTGAGGTTTGACAACTCACATGACAGGCAAGATAGGACCAAAGAAGATGCTGGCGCTGCCATTGCATTCATATTTGAAGAATTTATTAAAAACTCCGAAGAATGTTATTCATTGGGAGAATATGTGTGCGTTGATGAAATGTTGGTAGCCTTTAGAGGTCGCTGTCGATTCAGAATGTATATGCCAAAAAAACCGGCAAGGTATGGAATAAAGATAATGGCAATGACTGACGCAAGAACTCATTATCTTTATAATGCATATATTTACACAGGGAAAAACTGCTACGGACGCAATCTAAGCCAACAAGAACAACAGCTGAATAAACCAACTCAATCAGTTTTGAGACTTATAAAGCCGATTCAAGGAACTAACCGGAATGTGACTGGGGACAATTGGTTTTCATCAATTGAATTAGTACAAGAACTAAAGAACAGAGGCCTAACATACGTCGGGACTATGAAAAAAAACAAAGTTGAAATCCCCCAAGAATTCCAGCCAAACGCAGGTCGTGAAGTAAATTCATCAATTTACGGATTTACCGAAGACATTACTCTCTTGTCCTTTGTTCCAAAAGAGAAAAAAGCAGTCATTATGGTGTCTTCCATGCATCATGAAGTTAGTGATGACTTGGAAACTGGGAAACCAGAGATAATAGGTTTGTATAATCACACTAAAGGTGGAGTTGACAGCCTTGATCAAAAAATTGCCAACTATTCTTCAAGCCGAAGGACAAGAAGATGGCCCATGGCAATTTTTTTTACCATAATTGATACAGCATCTGGAGTGAACGCCTTTGTACTCCATCAGGCATACAGAAATACAACCAAATTAACAAGGTTGGACTTTATGAAGAACTTGGCTTCTGCTTTGGTGCGACAACACATGTTAGCGAGGTTGCAAAGGACTATTCCTAAAGAACTTTCTCTCTGTATTCGGCGAATCCTCAAACTGCCGATGCACGAAGAACTTCAACCAGCTCAAACTCTTGAAAAGAGAAGAACTTGCACTTTCTGCCCACCAAAATTGAAACGTCAGACACGATACCCATGCCAGAAGTGCGGAGTTCCGATTTGTTTAGAGTGTTCGAGGAAAGTGTGCATAAGGTGCCTGGAATAGACTCAAAGCATATTTAACACTTTTGTCAGCTTTGTTGAGTTTTACTAAAAACTAATAAATAAAATTTTGATGGTAAAATTGTGTATTATTTGTTTAGTCTAGTATAGCCTATGTAAATTTCTGTTTTTTAACTACAATTTTCAAATTTGTATATTAAGCTACCATGAAAAAAATTTAGATTGAAATTATTTTTACATATTTTAAAATGGTATAATTACGTGTTTCGCAAAATATGTGCTTTAAAACCAATAAATAAAAATTTGGAAAAAAGGTTACATAAAAAACACTTTTCTTTTTGGCAAGAGATTGGGATTTTGTAAACTTTTTTTAGAATTCATGTTTTTGTATATTTCTGTAGTAATATAGTTTACAAACAATAAACCAACCCCGAAAAATATGTAAATAATTTTTTTAACCTCCTTACCCCCCTCCAAAAAAAATGACGTCTGACAGACGTCGCATAACAGTTAAGTTAGTATTTTAGGGTATAGCAGTTAAGGGTTAACTCAACAGAAATAATTTGTACAATATATATTGTTATTTAACATCCATAGGTTGGAAAATCTATTGTCTTTATACAATTATGGAAATGCCTTCGGCTTAGCACACCGTAGGGCCTATTTAGCACAGTGGAAGTAAATTAAAGTTCATATTAGGCTAGTTCAATGTTAAAAATATAAATAAATTAAATATGTTAATCAATTAATGTTCTCGGGGTAGGTAATCGTGCTGCTATGAATAAGATTGATAGATACTTATTTATACGCAATAGTGAAGTTACTTTGAAAGATCTAAAAGGTTGGCATTTTATATCTTAAATTTTCTTTATAGATTAAATTTTATTGTTCATAGTTAAAAAGAGTTCACAGTTGATTTGTAGAAGTTATAAACAGAATATACCAGTTCTGTTGGTACTTTGCACTGAATTTATAATTTGTATTTTAATAGTCACTTAGAATATTTACGATGCACATTCCGACGATCTTGTAAAACTGGAGGTGACGCTAACACTTCTTAACTCTTTCTGAAAGCGTCGTTTTTCTTAGCTTCTCTCTCGCGGTCTCCTTCGAACGGCGTACCGGACATGACGTCATCCGGCATCTTGCGTTGCGATTGGTTCTTTTCTTAAGCTGTCCGACTTACGTCACACATTACTGGTGTTTTGAATGGCTCATCAGTGTATTAATACTGAATTTCTGGTGGAGTTTACTACAAACGTTTATTTTGTCACTTTTTGCTTTTATTTTAATTATGTTACTGGTATTTTAATTCTGATAGATGATTGAATACTTATGATTCGCCAAAATATTATTTATTACTTTTAAATTTATAACAATCCGCGTATTAAAATAACACTGGTTTGACTCGTGTTGAATAGTTGTTGTTTTGAGTATAGATGGTGTTGAGAGACTAATCAATCTAATTATTATATTCTATTGTGTCTAATCTAGTTGATAATTATTATACTAATTTTAAAATTCTTTTCTTTCGCTTTTGGTTACGACTTAGGGTTATTTATCTGATTTGAAACATTTAGTTTTTGGTGCTGTATTCTATACGATCTTTGATTCACGTAGCGATATGAATTAAACATGGCGGTTGTCTATGTTATGTTTACTTTTTGTTGTCCATAACAAATTGTAAAAGTCTGTGCTTATACTAGTTTTAATTTACGATACAGAATGATTGAATAAATAAATAAATGATTTATGTATGTGGGCGTTTGTGCTGTGCTTAGTGTAATCTGTTATAAAATTTACAATTGTTGGTGTGTTTGTTTAGTTAGTTCAGGTTACCCTACTTCTAGGCTAAAATTTTAATCAAGGTTGCTATCGTGTTTTATTCTCTAACTCAGTTATTTATGTGTGCGGTTTTTACTATCTAAGGATCATAACATTTGCTTGATTGGTAATAATATCATGTAATTTTGAAATTCGTATATACTTCCTAGTACTTTATGGCTATTTCTTTACAAGAGGTTAGGTTGGTTCTCTTAGATAGGCTAGGCTAATGAATGTCGTAGACAGGGCCGGTGCAAGGGGTTTTTCCTGAACATGCGGGAGTAATTTTTGGCGCCCCCCCTCTATTTACAACAACAACCCCCACCCCTATATATATATTTATACATCTCCTTCTTGCAATAAAAAATAGGTACATTATCAAATGTATACCAATTGAAATTATTAAATTATATAAAATCAAATTAAAATATAAAATCGAGCAACAATTTTAAAAATAAAAGTAAATATAAAATATTTTCTACAGGGTGTCTTGCAACCATATGAACAAACTTTATCACGTTATTCAGCATGTCAAAAGAAACAAAAAATGTAATGTAACATGTGTCTTATCTCATTCCGTTTTCGGTCTGTCTGTCTGTATGTGTTTTTTACAATATACTTAATATTTTTAGAAGTAGAAAAGATATTGAGCTCAAACTTTGTACACCTATTTCTTGCGTAACCTTGTATCACTGTACGCAAAATTAGAACAATATTTTAAATATTTTCAAAATGGCGGACGTTTATAATTTTTAATGTCAAATATCTCAAAAACCGCTAACTTGACAAAAAAAGTTTACTTTTTTAATGACAAACTCAATGGTTTTTTATTTTGTCTGTAGCTCAAAGGACAACAGAGATATTGAGCAAAAAAAGGGAAAATGTATTTCTTGGTAGTTGTTAATAATACCCAGAATTACTATAGAAACAAAATATTTTTAAATTATTTTGAGCTAAAATAATAAGTTATTTGCATAATGTTACGAGCACTTTCTGAGCTGATTCCACTAGCAAAAAAACGAAAAAAGTTAATTTATTTATAGGTCTGGAAATGCTTCGTTAGATAGTTACAGCTGGCGAAAGATTTCACCCGTGTTTCAGATTACTCACAGAAACGAATCCCTATTGAAATATGTAAGGCGTCAATTAAGGTGTAAAATTTAATTTAATTTACGTAAAATGAGCTTATAAATTTAATAAAATAGGCCCCAGTGCTGTAACTGCAGTAATTGTTAACAATATTTGACCCAAAACGCAAAATTCGGTCTAAAAAAAATGTTTTCTGTAGGGTTTTAGTACTTTTTTTTTTGTTTTGTACTGGTTACCAAATATTTTGATATTCAAAGTTTGTAAATAATTCACTATTGAGGTAAACAGCTAATACTTTTATTTGTAAACATGGTCACATTGTTGTTATTTCTCATTCAATTTTCATAGTTAAGCTACCGTTACATTTATATTTAAAAGTTGGATATTTTATAATTCATTAATTTATTTTTAAAGATTTGCTTTTTCTAGATATATAAATTTAATTTTTTGTTTTTTATTGGCCTATTTTACACAAATATCTTCAGAAATAAATTCTCTACAAGATATAATACGTTTGAGGGTTTATAGTTTATACCCATTTCACAAAGTTAATATACTAAAGCTCTACAGAAAACTTTTTTTTTTTTTTGAGACCGAATTTTGCGTTTTGGGTTAAATATTGTAAACATTACTGCAGTTACAGCACTGGGACCTATTTTATGAAATTTATCTGCTCATTTTACGTAAATTAAATTAAATTTTATACCCTAATTAACGCCCAACATATTTTAATTGTGAGTAACCTGAAACATGGGTGAAATCTTTCAGCAGCTGTAACACTCAAACAAAAAAATTCCAGACCTATGAGTATATAAACTTTTTTCATTATTTCTACCAGTAGAATCAGTTCAGAAAGTACTTGGAACGTTATCCAAATAACTTTAAAATATTTTGTTTCTAGAGTAATTCTGGGTATTGTTGACAACTACCAAGAAATACATTTTCCCTTTCTTTGGTCAATATCTCTGTTGCCCTTTGAGCTACAGACAAAATAAAAAAACATTGAGTTTGTCATTAAAAAAGTAAACTTTTTTGTCTCTTGTAATTTTTTTGTTAAGTTAGCGGTTTTTAAGATATTTGACATTAAAA
>JAGFPH010000066.1:835132-905340 GCA_018207615.1 Philaenus spumarius
GTTTCTTTTGACATGCTGAATAACGTGATAAAGTTTGTTCATATGGTCAAATATATATAATTATATATATATATATATATATATACATATCATCGGTCTTTTTGACTTAAATAAATGTACGATAAAATGGCTTAAAATGGTCTTCATGACTTAAAATGTTAAGTGTAGGGAAGTGGAGTACTGAAAACACCAAATTAATCATATTACAATATTTAGTTTACATAATTTTAACATCAAAAGGTAACATTGTAAGGATAACATTACAATATCACAAATCATTTTGATAACATCATGACAACGTGTTAAACGTAAAGGGTTAGGTATAATTGTCAATATGATAAGGTAACATCGGTAATTCAGTAACATTGTAAGATTGAGGTTAATGTTAAGTTTTTACATTAATATCACACTAACATACAAGAAAGAAGTTGGTATAAAATGTACGGCGGTCTCGTCTTTAAGGGGGCGAATTTTTCACTGGAATCAAAGGGCGCCGATTTCGAAAGGATGGCGCCCTATACAATACTGTTGTACCTGTACCTGATCTTGTCTATCCATAAAAAGGCGCCAAAAGAAATAGGGCGTTTTCGCGTTTCTTTAATTCCCGAAAAGGGCGGTCGCGTCTTTAAGAGGGCGAGTTTTTCACTGAAACCAAAGGGCGCCGATTTCGAAAGGATGGCGCCTTAAACTGATGTATGTGGTCTTTTTTGTTCGTAAAGAGATGCCAAAAACAAATAT
Organism: Philaenus spumarius; assembly: GCA_018207615.1. Lineage (NCBI taxonomy): Eukaryota > Metazoa > Arthropoda > Insecta > Hemiptera > Aphrophoridae > Philaenus > Philaenus spumarius. Next base: position 835,871 of record JAGFPH010000066.1, read on the forward strand.
GGCATTTATTTTAATTCCCGAAAAGGGCGGTCGCGTCTTTAGGGGGGGAGCAAATTTTTCACTGTAACTAAAGGGGGCCGACTCTGAAAGGATGGTGCCCTATAGCGGTGTAGGTTGTCTGTCCCTAAAAAAGCGCTAAACCGAAATAGGGAGTTTCTTTTAAAACCCGTAAAGAACGGCCACGTCTTAAGGCAAACATTTTTCGGTGCAAAAAATTTTTTCGGAAAATTTTGAAGGCGCCTTGGTCTTGAACATTTTACCGGCGCGCCGGCGCCCCCTCCCTGGCAGCGCCCCATGCGTCCGCATGTTCCGCATGGTCCTTGCGCCGGCCCTGGTCGTAGATAATTCTCTTTTATTTATTGGTTAATTATTACTTTTCGATTAAGTTGGGGTTTGATACATCATAGTATCTTAAAAATTGGATGAGCCATCAGACTTTTCAACAAGCCTCACAATTTTTTGCTTATCGAACGCTGCAGCACATTTCAATCGGTTCCAGTTTCGTCAGTTTTTGGAATATCAACATAAAAGTTGTTTTACAAGTTTTAAATATTCCACCACCAGTATAAATATTCTTAGTAAGTATGAACTATTTTTTCTATTTATTTTTTAAAAGCGAGGCGCTTGAAGATAGTCTTCTGTTTGACCTTTCTCTTTTTAACTCCAACACCTTTGAATTCAGCGACTCCATTTTCAACATTTTTGAACATATCATTTTTAAAATCAGTACAGAATTTAAAAACATAATTTTTCTTTGCCACACCTATTTTAAAACGATATTTAAAAAATGTACTAATCTGTAGCCGCTAAAATTAAGCGTTTTGACAAAAAATCTAAGAAGGTCTAAATTATACTTTTTTAAGTGGCTTGTGTTTTTAAAAGTAAATAATAAAACTAAAGAAGTATACTCTACTTGATCTTGTGTGAATCTATATGTTTAACTTTTAACAAAAGTTTTAGGTTGATATTTTGATAATTTTCTAAACTGGAGCCGTTTAAAATGAGTTGGTGGATCCGGTACTCCTAAAATCGTGAAGCCCATTGATAACTAAAGTCAAGTGGCTCTAAATTGGATCATTTTCAAGATAACAAGCTGAGACTCAACAAAAAAGTGTATATATTTTATGTCAAGTTTGAATTTGATACTATAGTATTAAAATTCAGCCCATTTATACACGCTGCAAATATGAATGAGATTTCCACTTTCTGTGATTTTTGCCGTATTATTTTTTTAGAAATATTTCTAATTTTAGTGAATAAAAATAATATTTAAAATCAAAAATACATTGTTGTTAATACTTTTTAACATAATTTATTTAAAAAAATGTTTTCAGCAAACAGATTTAGTAAAATTCTCCTTAAAATAGGCACTTTAAAAAAACTGTTTTTATTGAATACAAAATTTAGGGGGGGGGGGGCACAAAAAACATTTTTTTAAACTTTTCTCTACTAGTCGAGACCAACAAATTAAAAAAAAAAACGATAAAATCAGTTAACCTGCACAGGGTTTCTACCCAAAATGTTTATTTTTACTATACTATTAATGAAATTTTAAAATCTATTTCTATTAAATTTGATAGATCAAGCGAAACTGTATTTTTCATGTTTTTGAAGTACTATAATTTTTTCAGTTACACATTGTGGAAATACTAGAAACTTCTTTCTGTATATAAAATTTTATAGTAACAGGGAGGTTGAAGGGGGTAACAACTCGCCTCGTTCTACGAAATTCGTATGAAGTAATAAATATGCACAATACTCCTTCACATAATATAGTAATGCAGTCCATTCGTCAGCATCATGTTGTTGCAAGCTGCTATTCAGTTGAAGGCGCATGCTATATTATTACAGTGCAGTAATTATAGAATACATTGCATATTTTATGTTGGTGCTCCGATACAATTATTGGTTTAGTTTCCATTACATTCATTCTTTATTGCAACAAAATCGTTTAAAACAAATATTTCTTAGTTAAGAATTTTTAATATTTGCAAATTAATTGAATAATCAAATAGTACATCACAACCGGGTTACAAATTATATTAACTAAATATTATATTGTGAATAGAGGTTTCAATTTACTAATTGATTTTATTGTATTTTTATCAGGGGTTCCCACAGGGGCGGTCATGACTGCGTCATTGGGATTGAGGGGGGGGGGTTTGAAAAATGTTGAGGAAACACACAAATTAGAAGCAGAGTACATCAAATTGAAAGTGGAGAGTAAAAGCGTAGTCCCTATTTTACTTTATTTATTACAACCATTATCTGTAGAAATTAAAATAGACCAATTCAAGGTCGCTTATGCGCCGCAGACATTAACCAAGCGTGCGAGTTGGAAAGTTGGCGTCAAACTTGGCAGTGACAGAGACAGTAGCTCTGCGCACCTGTACCATTGACCACATAATAAAATAGACTGGGCATTGCCTAGACCTGTACAGTATGAAAAATGTGCCTAATTCCGCCATTTTGGAAACGTCTAGAAAGCCAAAACGGCTCGGAGATGATGCTAAAATTGTAATGCGCATGTTTCAAATACACTGTTGTTTTGAACACTTACAACACACTGATTCCTTTGAATTTTTATACACTGACAGAATACTAGTGTGGAATGATAATGGTATAAAAATTAAATAATTATTAATTATAAAAAATCTTTAAAGGTATAAGTAAATAACCAAAGCTATGACTTAATATGGAACTTTAAATTGTGACATGAAAAAGCTGTTCTGTGAGTAACTTTGTTTTGGTCAGAGACGAGGTGTAATCGTAAAAGTTTGAGTTAAATTTTATGAAACATATTTTTTCAATAAATTAGCTCAAGTTATTTAGTTTTTATAGCAGGTTAAAGGTACGATGAAGTGCGCGCCGACCGTCTTGTTATAGCCGTACTGGCGGACTATTTATTGTTTCTAAGGTTTCTCAGTTGCTTACATAGCTTTGGTAATATATTTTAGCTGTTTTTCCCCATTAACAAAACAATTTATTTTCATTAACCACCCAAAGATTAAAGTTAAAATGATTTAGAATGTTGTATGATAATAATGATTTATTTTAAATCTAAACTTTGTCTACCATATAATCAACATGGCTTAGCAAACTATACAAAAACATTACGTTATTATACTGTATAGAAATCAATAAATAATACAGTACCTCTTTATTGACAAAAAAGAAAAAAAAACCAAGTTTTTGACAAAAATATAATTTCTTGGTAGTTGTATACAACTGTCAAGTTTAGAGTAGAACAATTAATTATACGTAAAATTTTGTTGATTTTAAATAATAATAATCAAATCTTGTTCTCAGATTGTAAAAAAATATTAATGCCAACAGTGAGAAAATGCTTTTTCCTAGCAGTGGCGCTCCGCTATATTATTATTATTATATAACAAATATTTAATTTTTTTACTAGTAAAATGTTTTACTATTAAAACTTTATGAATAACACTTTGCACAAGATTAACATATACTCTATTTACAAATTTGGAAATAAAACATAACATTTTTTACGCGTTATGTTCAATAACAAAAATGTGTCCATGTCTCTTTTTATGAAATATTACCCTTTCTCCAATTTTGTAAACATTTAAATAATATTTACACTGATCAAGTAAACAAAAGTAGGATTATTATTGGAGATGCACTGCTGATGCCAAACAGAACAAACAAAGGGAGGGGGCCCTCGTTTCCTCTCGTCAAAATTCCTGCATATTTGAATTTTTTGTTCATGAAATATGAAATGAGACATTTCTCAGTAATTACTTTATTGGAGTACTTTCTGTATTTGACTTAAATGTGGCAATCCACGTGACATAGGAAGATGGACAAATTTGTGCATAATGATTTAACTCAAAAACTATCTTTGCAGTTGAGGTAAAACTTTTGTTAAGCATTGCATAACATGTGCTATATATTTATGATTTTTTTTTTTAATGGATGGAGCAGACAATTTTAATGGAAACTTGGACAAAATAATATACTATTTATTATTTTTTTGTATTGCTTCAACTTGAAAAAATACTAAAGAAAAATATTGTATGGGAGGTAGGCAATAAAAAGAACTACCAAAATTGGTTGAAATCAGGATGCTAAAGGTAGGTCAGTGTTGAAGCCATTAGGTACCGTATGAAGCGAGAGGTAACATGGAAAGATTGGACAGGCATGAGAGCATTCAAACCATTAGATTTTCCCGAACAAAAATTAGTCATTCTTCATAGTATTCTTTCTCTATCATTCAATATATTAATAACATTTGTTTACCAATTTATTACAATAATTTAACACATTATTATAAAAATTTCATTAATTTAGTACAGTAGCATTTAATTTAATCAATAATTTATTATTATGACTAGCTGACCCATGCGAAGCATTCACATTCTAACTTACTTAAATCCATCTTAATTAAAGTACACACCGTTTATTTAGTATCATATAGTGCGTATTTAGTGCGTCATGGGCATGGGCATAGGTGAGGCTCTCCAGCTGGGTACCGATATTGTTATCATCAGTGTTGCCAACGCCAGGAAAATATTCCTACAACTTACTTGATCTTACATCACTGTTACTTTCAGATTCTTTATTTTTTTTTTTTTTTTGTATTTTTTCGTATAATTGTATTTTGTATATTTTTCCGGTGTAGCGGTTAAGAAAAGCTTTAAAATGATGCCTCATTCATATAATTTAATGATGTTTTAAGGAAGTTATGGTGTACCGACAAAAAATGGTCTTCAGAAATAATATATGAGATTGAATATTGTTCTGTTTTAAATAACATATAACTTTCGTATAAAGTAGTTTCTGTAATTGAAATAAAGTGAATACTTCTATGTTAGTAGTTTTTATAGAATGGATTTTTCTTGCTAAGACTACTGTTTAAAACAGGTTAAGTCCCAGAGTAAGTTTGCTTGGATTAGTTCATAAACCATATCCATCACATGTGCTGCACACTTTATATTCCCTATAGCCCGTGTGTATCAAATTTGCTTACTAACTTTTGACATGTTCAAAGCTTTATGGATCGTATTTGCTGCATGCTTTCAGCCTTTTAACATGAATAGCTTTATTGCTAGGGTTATGATCAACAGAAAAATTGTTTTGGGTTGTGGTTATCGGTAACCCTGTTCCCCCAACCCTTCCCCAATTAATTGTTTACATTAGATGCAGTTTTTATAATGAGTGTTTTGTTGAGGTTTGAAAATGGAGGGTATAGATATTAGAAGTGAAGATATCTATAATATGGATAATTATTTTAGTAGTTCAAGTATTGAACTTCCAACAACTACAAGTATTGTCAACGCTTACATCTTGTAAACCAATGTAGAACAGAGAAAAATAATTGACATTACTAAGTTTAGAGAAGCAGTTGTTCTTGGACTTATAAAAGAAGCATGTGTTAACAACCTGAATGAAAATCCTGAAGAACCACCTAGCAAGCATATTATAGAGACAAAAATAAGAGAAGCATGTGTACATCATGTTACGAGTCGATGTCAAAAGAATATGGTCGTGGCTATGCTGTAAAGTTCGCCAAACAAGTAATAACAGTATGCTATGCCCAGGGTGTGACAACAATGTAGCTTTATGTACAGATTGTTTTTTTTTTTCTAAACATTTGGTATTTCGAAAGAAATGAACTGTCTTATAATAATAATTTCACAATTTATTTTTTTCTCTGTTTGAAGTTATTTTTTATTAATGATGGATTATTAACGTTATTAGTTTTTGTTATTCGGACATCTTTGTTGCTGTAACGTTGCTCTGTCAACAGGTATTTGCTGTCAGGTGTGTGTGTTGTATATCTTATGTGTGTGCTTCATTGACTTCTCAGACTCAGCTCTGAGATGAATCACATAGATTTTTAAGGTTAGTAGTAATTTTAATTTTAGTTCTAAATTGTATTTCTGAACATAGGCCTAGTTCTCTACGTTTATGTCCTTTTAAACTTTTCACTTGATAATGGGAATTGATCTGTATTCCCGAAACGTCGTGTTTTGATTTTTAACACATAAATGATGGCAAATGCCCGAATAACAAAAAATAAAAATTTATTTTTGTTACATTTTTTTATATCACAGTGTGAAAAATTGTTCTGTTCCATTTTCTTCAATTTAGTGAGTTTTATTCATTTTTTAAAGTACTAAGTGACTTGTATAAGGTTTTATATTTAATCAAGAAGATAATACACCTCTACTTTGTATTAGTAAATGTGTTTGTTCAATTTGTAAACCTATAAATATCTTCACTAATTTGCTGTTTATCACAAATGATCACAAAACATTTGTATTGAGAACCCGTGTGTATCAAATATGATCACAGAAAATTACCCCCATAAAAAGTAAACATGCAATGTTTAAATCACTATTTTGTAATAATGTTGACTTATTTAAAGAGAATGGTACAAAAAAAATGGTCTGGGTTTTGGGTAAAAATTATAAATCCACTTGGGTTTGAGGTTGCACCGAGCAAGCAGCACATGTGATACACATAGGACTCTACCTGTTAAACAAATTTAAATGAATCAATTATTGTAGGATTTGGTGTCTAGTTTTGCTTTTTCCCTACTTCATTTGACATACCGTTTGCTGTGTTAAAAATTTACTCAACTACACAGTTTGGGAACCATTGATGTAAAGCACAGGTTGGTTTTACTATTTGATCAATATGCTCTAATTGTAAATTTAAAGCGATGTGAATAATTCTGAAACATGCTAATTGTTCAACTACGGATTTTCTTGTTGTAAATTATACAATTAGGCCTAGTACCAAAATGTATTCAATCGTGTAAAAGTCAACTTGCTTCAGAACAGTATAGAGAAGCAAATTTGCAACTGAGAGATATGAAAGTAATTCCTACATAATATTAGTTTTGTAGTTTTCGCTCCTCACGAGCCTACTTGACTCACACTGCCTACCTGGCGCTAATCTTTCTTCTATGAATCACCAACTACAAAACAACATTTTTCTAACTGATAACTTTACTTACTTTTTACTCTAATTACTGAACTCTAAATAATATTCATTGCAAAATGAGTCCAAACACGGTACATTTGTGACAACTCTAAGCGGTTTTATGGTCAGTAGGGTACAAAATCATAAATTTGACAACTTAAAAATGGTTATAGACATTTTATTTGAATTAGCACAATCACAATAACATACATAATTACAGTAAATCTAGTAGTGATTTCAAACGTATGCAAAAAAACAAACTAAATCAGAATCAATATAACAGTGAACGTATACTAAGAGTAAAAATCTAAATAATTGCATACCGTATGCATTTTGCAATGTTACTGTACAATAACTAATAAAATATTATAAAACATAAAACCAACAGTGTCTTCTAAAATTTCCAATGTAGGCCTACGCAAAAAAAAAAGAAACTAAATCAGAATCAATATAACAGTGAACGTATACTAAAATAAAACAAAATAAAAATAAATACAAATTCGTTTTAAATGTTACTGTACAACTTTTTTAAATCAAGAAAATAATATTATTAAACTAACACAAGCATAACATATTTGTCAAATAAAATGTCAATAACCATTTTTAATTAGTCACATTTATGATTTTGTAACCTACCGTAAAACCGCTCTAGAGTTATCGAGATTGTAACATGTTTGGACTCGTTTTGCGAGGAATAATATTTAGAGTTCAGTAGAGTAAAAATGAAGTTAAAACAGTTAGAAAAATATGATTTTGTGGCACTAGGACTAGTTGGTGATTCATAGAACCATTAACAGCAGGTAGGCTGTGTGAGTGTGTCTGCGCTTGTGGGAGCGAGGGTCGATTTTATGGTTTAGAGCGCACATCTGTTTGGACAAAGTATATTTTTAAGTGAGTGTTTTATACATACCTTCAAATAATTCCCTTTCATCATATTATAAACTGCATTACAGGTTTCAGAAACAATGTTACAGATAGAGCCAAGCAGCGGGAAGCGTCACTTGAGCATGCGCTATAGCGTCTTACCCTTTCCTACTCGACTGTGAGTCTTCAGTTCAGTCACCAGCAAAAAGTGTTGATATACAATCAACAAGACTACATAGCAGACATGAATTAGGTAGGGCGCTAGACATAATTGGCGCTATCTGTACTTATAGACCAGGCAAAGTACTGAAAAATAAATAACTTTTTGCCTACAGCTCCGATTTGGATGCAATTTTCTGCATCGTGTTCAGAAAAATACCAGGAACAAAGTCTACATATGACCTGTTTCAGGAGAAAGTGGAAATGCATCGCGAGTGCATAATTTTGTTGAAACCTTTCAAAAAGGATGAAAAGATGCAAAAATCGGAACTCGGGGGTTTTTAGGGGGAGCTGATCTCATTTCTGCCCATGCGAAATACCCCCCAGAGTACCTGGGAGGGGAGGGGATGGGGGAAAATTTGTGAAGTTTCGATAGAGACTTAAAAATTTCCTCTAGGGGGTTTTTGGGGGATTTCAATTCTGACTATGAAAAACGCCCCCTATGCGCTGGGGGAAAAAACATAAGGTTTTGAAATATTTTGAGATGACGACACAAAGGCATATAGTGAGGATCAGACTGGTTCCCATGGCAACTGTTTCGGCTTGTGCGTAGCTCTGAAATGTTGGAAGGGGTCACAGGTAAGATGAAGAGAGAGATAGAGAGAAAAAGTGAAAGAAAGTATGGAATAATAATGCTCGCTCAGAGTCCGTTACAAAGCTCTATCAAGAGAAGAAGAAAATAAAATTTCCCTCCATCCCCCTCCCCCATGGTGCACCGGGGGCATTTCGCATGGTCAGAATTGAAATCAGTGCCCCCAAAAAACCCCCCGAGAGGAAATTTTCAAGTCTAACGCAATTTCCCAAATTCCTCCCCCCCCCCGCAGAACCCTCCAGTGTACCGATTTTCGCCGCTTTTCATCCACTTTTAGGGGTATTAAAAAAATTATCCACTTTTAGATATGCTTTATGCACCCATGATGCATTTCCACTTTCTCCCGAAACTGGTCATATGTAGACTTTTTTCCTGGTATTTTTCTGAACACGATGCAGAAAATTGCAACCAAATCGGAGCTGTAGGCAAAAATGTATTTATTCGGGTCGAAATCGTACTAGTTTGCCTGGTGTATTAGTGTCTATGGATAAATTATAGTTGAGTTTTTGAGATCTTTATAACTTCGTACATTCTCAGGATATTGGAATGTTGTTATTAATCTTTAGTGTGATGTTGTGAAATCTTGCATGATCATAGCCTCCCTTAAACTAAATGTGGGAAAACTGACTTCTGATTCAAATATGTATCTTCATTTATTTGGAGATAATTATAGCAATCGCAAAGATATATTTTTAATTCACACAATAAGTTAATGTGAGAATAGGTTTTTCGATTCATTAACCATTCATTTTCTTAAAACCAGTACAAAAGCAGCAAAGCAAGAGCTTTTAAAACCAAAGTGGCCTTGAACAATCTTTCTAACAGTAGTTTAAAGGAATAGAAGGAAAACAATCAGCTGATACATTGACAAAGGGCTGGGCAACCAGAAGCAAATAAACTCAAAATAATATGAAAAGATTCTTTTTTCTTCAATTCTTAAAACAAAATATTGCAAACACACAACAAATTTAATACAATATATAACATAGAATTTAACAAAATAATTTTAAAAATATAAAATTTAAGAATGATCTAAATCAATATTTTCTTAACACTTCAATAAGGATAACTATATTAGAAGTTAAACATTAAAATAAGCAATAATTTCCTTTTCATGGAGACTAAAAGTAAAAATGTTTCTTGTTAAACAAGGTTTAATAAAAATACAGCGGGACTCCCATTAATTCGGACTGCCCTATAACCTATAAGTGATTTCAGTAGTAAGGTAAAAGTAAATAAAATAAAACTTAGGTGGATAGTTTCCTTATTATTTTATAAATGAGAAATCTTTTCAACAAGAAAATCATTTTCAGAAACTAAGGGCGTGCAAGATTTACTTTTACTTAACGACTTCCAGATGAGAACAGGAAGTTTTTTCATACAAATTATCAAGAACGAGAATAAAACCAGAATTAAAATTTAGAAACAAGCAAGATTTTTTTTATAATTGAAATTAGGAATAAGAGAGAACCAGAGTTCTAATAATCCAGAGATAAAAGTGATCAATTTCAAGAATCGTTTAAAATAATTAAAGAAAATGTGTGTGTAGGTATATGTCTTTGGATTAACTAGTTTAAATAAAAGTTATTACAAATACTTAGCTTTCATTTCTTAAAAATACATACACAAAACAATATTTATTTCAGAAGTTATTTAGAATCAGCTGTCATAAAATAATGGCACATTTATTGTTTTATTACTGTGGTAATTACAGTCAAAATAGTGTTTACAGCAAATGGTTTTCATAGAAAGAAATAATTTTGTAATGGCTATTTATTAAGTTCTACTGATCTAATTTTAATAAAATTGCTGTCGTTTGAATGTATTTTTTGAGTACCGTATATTAAAAATAATTGAAAGAGTACGACTTTTAGTCAATTCATGCTGGAAAACCGAATACCTAACCAAATACTTACATAAAGTTTGAAAACTCTTGTGTTCTCAGAGAGAAAAAAAAGGAGAAAATAAGAAATTATTTTGGAACATACTCAAGCAGCGCTTTCCAAAGATGCAAAATTACTAAAATCAGCAATAGGAAATTATTCCTATTGTTAGCGAGATGGAAAGGATACTGAGTTTTTTCTCATCAGAACTTGAGATCTTGCACACCCTTACCAAAAACTTATAACTGTAATTCTTTTCTGAACAGTTCTTGTTCGTATTATGTTTATACACTAATTTCAATGTACAATAAACCTGTTTTATACCACATTGTATAAGGTTATTAATTAAATCCAGATAACTGTGAGCCTTAATTAGTGCAGATAATAAGATGTTACTGTATTTCAATATCAAAGGTTATAAATAAAAACTTCACAAAAGAACTGTATTAAGTGATAGAGGCAATAAAATCAGGCCAAACTTTTACAAATATCAATGATTAGGGGAGGTTCAAGTTTTCTTACTGTTGTTTTGATTTGTTGTTGAATTACACACAGCAGAATAACATTCAAATTGTGTTCTGTTCTTAAACATTAAACTTATAAATCACAATGTCTTTGCTCTTGGGGTTTGGAATGTTGGTACATTTTATATACACTGCTTGTTCATAATAATGGCAGTTGATTAACGTTTAGCCGTGTTGTATTATTACAATATCTAGGTCTAAGCTAAAAGTTATACAAAGTACAAAATATATGTCTAGTTTATTTTATAACTATAAAATGTACAATACTAGCCAAAAATAGAAATACAAACACTCGTTACATGCATACAATTTATATATCGTTTTATCCTTTCACCAATATATAACAAAGAAATAAATAAACATAACCTAATATAATTACTTAAAAAATATTTCTTTAAAATAACAACACAACCACATGAACCTGACCTGTACATAATAACCCTTCAACATTTTTTCTTTTGAAGAAAAAAAAGAGAAAAGGAAACAATGTTTAAGAGAATTCCACAGTCTAACTCAGGAGGATGGGAACTTCTTGTGCTGTTTTTATTGTCTTTCCTGTCTTTCTAAATATCTGAAAAAAGAGGTACAGAACAATTGTGTAAAAGAAATGAAGGAGTGTTAAATAAAGACTTATACAGAGTTGGATAAAAGACTGGTAAGCAACTTTAATTATTAAAAGAACGATACAACAAATAGTGCCAGATAGATTTTAACCTAGGCTAGCTATAAAACATAATAAAATTCAGCTCCGAAGAATCAAAAAAATTAGTTTTTTTTTTAATGGCTATGCAACTATAGCCATTTATTTCATATTTTTACTTTACTAAGAACAAAAATAGTTTACCTAATCAACTCCTATAAAAGCGAGTGTACGTCCCCGTACCTATATAACCTCTGCAATACTTAAACAAAACCTAGCATAGATTATACTTTGAAGTTATGTTTACAATTTCAATCAATAACATATCTTGTGAAGTTGATTTTTTTAAATATGAGTTAAGAACTAATGCAGGCTATAATAATATGTTATAAGACTTGCTATGAGGTTATAAAATAAATATAAATACAACTTTTATTGTAAATATATTCATTTATACAAATTTAAAGAAGAGATACACATTCGTTTAGCTTCAGAAACATTCGTACATCTTCGTATAACATATAAACATATTCCATTATTAATTTCTTCGCATAAACTAAAACAAGCGAGTGAATCTCTTACATACATGGCCCCTCTTCGCCGCACGACCAATGCAATAATTTCTATGCAAAACAAATCCGTTAATTTTAACCTCATTACAATCATAATGCAAAACAAAGAATGGAAAGTATTTGAAATGGATCCATACCTGAATCCTAACTATCTAGTTGTTCCGTTTGATCTAAGGAATCCAGCGTATCATTAGACGTGGAATGTGTAAGATCACTTAACTCGTCTAAATGTTTCTGTCTCTTACGCACGTTCCAGTGTAAACATTCAGCTAGAGAGTCGAACCAGTCTGAGATCTGATCCTGTGCACATATCGAAGGAACTGGGTAGATTGACGTCGTCACCCTCAAACTGTGACAAAAATAATTAAAATAAGTATTAATAATGTAGCAAACTTTTCACAATATATATTTAACCAATAGGCCTACATACTTTATATTTATATTTCAATAGCAATTAGAGATAACCTAATATTAGTAAAGATATTTTACAATCTTAGTAATAAATACAAATTTCAAAAATTATTTTTAAGTAAAATGGGTTACGTAATAATCAGCTGATAAACCCAGTTGGACTAGTAACTTGTAAAAACAAATAATATTATTAGAAACTCAAGTGCCTTTGTGCAACGCATAATACTAGAAACAAACATTTTGTAATTTGTAAAATGTACTAATAGTGTTTTAATGAATTCATACAACCCTTTGCTATCTGATCTCTGAATGCAAGAAACCTCAAACCCACTGCAATATGTCGGAAGATCATTGAATTTTATAAAAACAGTACTACTGACGGAATTTTTAAGAAATCAGAAAGACAGTTCGACAAAGGTTAAACAAAAGTATATAACCAACCAAGGAGTGGGGCCCCTTCTTTATCAACGAAGAGTTTAATCAGTTCTACAATTTCTTTACTATGTATGAATTCACTGAAATTTCAAGCAGGCTTTTACACAACAAATCAGTTAGGTTATCAAAAGTTGTATTCATATTGAGTACTAAAAATGTTGTTAGAAGTACATGAGACTTAGTTACTGGACAGTTCATTGATATTTCTCATCAAAGACAACAATGGTGATGAGTGACTTAAACTAAATAGCATTTAGGTGTCTCGTATAACTCCAGAGTCTAAACAATAATCACAATCGATAGGATGAAGGTAGATTAGATTTTAAAATCATCAAAAAGTATAATTTTAACACAGTAAATCATGTATACTATATTTTGGGATGTGAAAGCACTGTATGGAGACAGTGAATTTTCCCTCTTACAATTTGTGAGCATGCTTAGTTTTGGAATCATGATGTTGCATGACATTGTTTGGCCTAATGCCTCTAATGCCATATATAAAGGTTAGTCACCGATATTGACAGGGAAAGAATCAACCATTCACTGTATAGCCTGGACCTCAATGTAAACGATAAACTTTCCCTGTGTATGATGAAATCTGTTGCAGGCTACATTTATGACAACAATGATGAAATCAAACACCCCTTGCAGCAATGGTTGTAACTATTAGCAGTGCAATTCTTTGAAGAGGGAATAAACCAACTAGTTTCTAGACATAACAAATGCCTTTAAAATGGCAGAAATTATATAAACAAAATAGTTTTAAATATGTTCTATTATATAAAAATAAGTACAAACAAAAATACATGTTCAATCTTTGTCAAAATATGTAAGTACTTTTTGCATAGGCTATGAAAAGTAAAAACCAGTATAAAAATAGATTTGACTTTTTTCTTAATACAGGCAAAACCCGTTAATCCGAATATTTGTTTGCTTGAGGCGTTTGGACTATCAAAAAGTTCGGATTACTGAGGAAGTGCAAAAAAAATGCCAGAAATAATCTAAAACAAATTTTATTACAGTATAATACATTTAAAAACTACAGTACAGTACATAATAAAGTTCTACTATACGTGTCACACAATACACATACTGTGTACTGTATGTTAAAACCAATTCTCAAAATAACTTTAAGATAAAAACGTATCATGAAACATTTTTTTTTTTTAAATTTACAATTCTACTGTACTGTTACAGTGTATTTTTCAAAAAGTAGAGTAAAAAGCCTAACAATTGTACACATAACCTAATTTTATTTATGTACAGTATTCACCGCTAACAAAAGTCATTTAAAAAAGTCTTTCTCCATTGTCCAGTCGTTTGATAATCATGCACTTGTCTTCTAAAGTTAGAGTCACATGTTTTCGTTTCGTTGCCATCATGAAAAACAAAAAAAAAATCACTTCACAATGTAACCGCACTATCGCACAACGCACTCGCAACTGTACGCAATGACGGAACGTATTGTACTAACATTGGAATCTAAGAAATGGCAACTGAAGGCCGTTCGGAGTAGCGCGGCGTTCGGAGTACCGTGCGTACGGATTAACGAGGCCCGCCTGTATTGGTAACATTATAATATTTATAACATGAACATTACACTCACTGGTTTAGTAATTCAAAAGCAATCAAGTAATAACCTTACACCAACTAAAACTTAACTTGTAATATAATATAACAAAAACGCAACCTTAAAACAATTTAGCAAAACAATGTCCAATTAGCAGACATGCAACATGCAACTTTATGTGTTTTAGTCACAACTAATTTTGCTGTAACCTTATTACCATTTACATAGATCTGATGGAATTACTGGGTTTGTTCTAATACATTCACTGTGTATGGCTCCACTGTTTTATATTAAATATTTATTTTCCTTTCAAATATCAGTTTCTAGAAACCAAAGTGGCCAGATGCTTACATTTGCAGTAGTTCTGGTGATCAGAATGCATCTTGCATAATTTAGCCCCTGATCTGCTTGCAAGTTATGTTGAGAATGTGATTGAAGATAATGTAATATGTGAAGAGCAGGTATATAGTTGTTTATGTCCTGTTCTTTCCAAATTATAAAAATATTAAAAAGAATATTAAGATATTGCATGATATAGCAATTTTAAATTAAAATATGTTGAGTTTCCTCGGTAATAGCGATTTTGTTATGTTAAAAAAAATGTTTTAAAGTATGTTTATACTAACAAATTAATTAGGATGTTTGTAGAATATATATATTTTTTTAATTTGGAAAATTTATTTGAATAAAAACAAAGATTATGTACAATAGCAGAAGTAAACTGTACTACGATTAACCTCTACTCTTGTGATAAGTAAAATTAAAGTTTGAAAATATTTGGTTTTCGTATTTATGTCACTACTAAATCAATTGAAATAAATTTAAATTACCCTATTTTAAATGCAAATTTGTGTGTAAATTTTAATGATTTTATTATTAATTTTTACATACCAATATAACTTTCTTTTTTAATTCTCAAAATTCATTACACTATTTTTTGTACAATTAATAGAAATAAACGGTTCCAGAAACTGGCACATACTTTCTCACAAACATATTTAAATTATTAAACAGATTCACTGTGACTTCATAATTGTATTAAATTAGGACAGGGGATACATTAAAAAAGGAGAGTTACGAATAAATATTATTATTATTATTAGTATTAGCTAGAGAGAAAACTATTCGATTGATTTCGAACAAATTTGCACCAAACATGTCAATTAATCCTGTATAGATGCATGAAAAAATCTTTTGACACATTTTGAAAAACAACCCCCTTTATGGCAAAAAACCCTAAAAATCAGTTATTATTATCATTATTAGCTAAACGAGAATTTTTAGAAAGATGCGATTTTTGCTTATGGTAGGGTACATTAAGGGCTACAAATAAGCTAAATTTTATCAAAATCGTTAAAGCAGTTTTTTTATAAAAAAATAATAATTGATTTTTTGGGGTTTTTTGGCCATTAAAGGGTTGTTTTTCAAAATCTTTTTTCGTGCATCTATACAAGCCTAATTGACATGTTTGGTGTATATTTTGTCGAAATCGATCGAATAGTTTTCTCTCTAGCTTTTTATACAGACAGACAGATATTTTGTAAAAAACACTTTTTTGGACTCAGGGGGTCCCAAAACGGATATTTCCACAAAAATCTCAACATCGATTTTTTTTACGATCACTATACTTTCTCTATACTATAGTATAGTGAGAAAGTAAAAAGCTATTAAAGGGGTTTGGTCTGGTACTGTCAAGAATAATCATCTTGCCTTCTTTACTTCCTCTTCTAAAAGTGTTATTCAAATTAAAAATTCTTCGAGCTTATTATAAGCCATTTATTTTATTAGTTACCTCAACATGCAAAATCTGGATTACACATATCTATATGAGCGATCAACTTGGTTTGTGAAAGCCTTTATTTCGCATGTACAGTAGAGTCTCGCTTATCCGACATGAACGGGCCACCGCGATGTCGGGTAACAGGATTAATGAATTGATATGACTTTCTTTCATAATGGCATAATAATACACAGATTACAGTAGTGTTCGTATTAATACAATATGTAACAGTAGTAATGTTCTATGTACAGTATTAAAACAATAAGTTTTAACAGTAGGCCTAGTGTTCAATATTAAATTGATAACAATACGTAACAATATAGATGAACAACGATAACTAAAACTCCACAAAACAGAACGATACAGGTAGTATACCGATAGCATAACACTAAAGTTTGTCAAATGAGGACAGTTTAATGACACGTGAGACAATCGCTAGAGCTAGAAGATGCGGGCAGCTAACAATCTGTCACTTAAACATTGGACGGTACAATCGGAGACAACACAAAATAGACCCCTGCGGCTCATTTTATCATTGATTTTTTAAATTTGTTGCCTTTCCTCTTTATTTTTCTTTGAAGACGTCGGATAACACGGAATGTCGGGTTTAATGTATTAATGACATTAATGAGAGTTTACTTAGGTGAGCCAAGGAGAAGAAAGGCTGAGTAAACGTGAATCCTTAAGGTAGCTAAGGCCCACTTAGGGTTTTAGTCCAATGGATAAAGTAAGGCAAGTCAAAATTTATACGCTTAAATGTGAATGTCAGAAGTTTTCTTAAAAGCTTATACAAGCAAATATATTTAAATTATGCGCATTTTTGGTGCCAAACCGCAATGAATTATTATAATGAATAAATTACCTTAAAAGGTCCGTCCTGTAACTTCAAATGAATTTCTTTGTTACTGTATTACATGTTTCGAAGCCGTAGCTTCATCATCAGATACTTCTTTGTTCGTCCACACTATAGAACTCGTCACAAATCAAAAATTTTGTAAAAACACTACACTTAGGACTAACACAAAAATACATTAACACAATCATGTTTTACCACCGGTGCACACTCTATCATGTCCAGCAAAGTAATGCCGGCCGGCGCGAATAATCTTACTGATAATAACCTCTGTTAAGCTATCGACAAATGTTTGAGGGCTGTATTGTACAAACGATGCGACTGGAAAGAAAGTAGATCATTCAAAATGTCTTCTGGTTTATTTTTGAATGATCTCGAATTCTTCGATCGCATTCATTATTCTGCCTTTTGTACATAAATGTATTGCCTTTACACTAGATTGGAAATCTCCTGGTCTATGGTTGTTTTCAGTAAGGTGACGAGCATAATTTGACTTGGCAATGTTGGTTTTATTACTGGGAAGATGTTCTTTATATCGGTCCATGAACGTTCTCCCGGTTTGGCCTATATCTTTATATATAATACGTGAAGCCGTTTTTTGTAAACACAACTCCTCCCTTATTTCTGGACCAATTTTAATGTTTGAGGTTTCAAAAAATTCGTCTCATTTCGTAGTTTTGCAATAAGGTTTTAGATGTCAAAAATTCTTATCCTTAATGGCGTGAGCTAATCTCAAAGGTCGGGTTTTCCCCATAAGATTAACATGGAAAATATTTAAAAACCATTTCTATACAAAACAGCTGTTTATAATAAGAAACAAACTAATCCAGCTGATTTCGTGGATGTAAATAACGATGATTACAGTATTCAGGAGGTTATAAAAACATTTTAATACAAAACAGCTGTTTATAATAAGAAACTAACTAATACAGCTGCTTTGTGAAAGTAAATATTGATTTTTATAAGGGAGGAAATGAATTATTTATTCAAATTATAAAATTTACGAACTAATTTGTTTTGAACATTTAACATTATTTACCATCTTAGTTTTGAGGTTATTATTTATAACTTTTTTGTTAGGTTTTTGATTAAGTGTAGACCTGAGCAGCCTTACTGGTTCTTTTAACCTTTATTATAACTGCTGTTATAAAATATAAGAAATAATTTGATTTGAACATTTAACATTATTTACCATCTTAGTTTTGAGGTTATTATTAATCCTACACTTTTATTATAAATCAAACATAACATATGTTTTTAGAAGGTCGCACCGGGGGTTGGCGTGCGAAGCACGCAGGGGTCTCCCCTAGTAATATTTATTACATTCCAGACAATTTATTTTGTATACACAAGACTTATTTTCTATAGGGGTATTGGTTCCACGTTTAAGAGAAGATGATATGCTATTGCTTGTACTGAAAGCATTGCAAATATAAAGCACTGCAATATTGCACATACAAAGTTTTTCCATATTTTTTAATGTGTAACAAGTTCTACAGTGTGAATGAACAAAGAAGTATCTGATGATGAAGCTAAGGCTTCGAAACATGAAATACAGCAACAAAGAAATTCTTTTGAAGTTACAGGACGGACCTTTTAAGGTAATTTATTCATTATTATAATATTTAAACTATCTAAAAATAAACATAATTAAGTCCAATAATAAAAACCAACTAATTGCATTTGATAACATTTAATGCTTTTAAGTAACTCTACAAACTATCAATCAATAACACTAAAACTAAAATAATTAATGTCGTTAATAATGGTTAACTAAGCACAAACTAAGCCATAACCACACACCAAAACCATACTATTAAAAACCTTCAAACATTGCAAAAATGATTTTTAAGATAGGAACTCAGAAAGTTATATGGTAACAGAAGCCCCTAATCCTTTGATTAATTGATAAAAGGAAGGAATACAATGCGGGGGCCATGCGAGATAAGTAAAGTGACCGACCTATCTCCTACACGGAGTTCTTGTTGGTTGCGTCCGTCGAAGGAAACCCACGCATTGTTGCGAGCATCATTGTTTAGCATCACCTGAAACATCTCGTATTAGAAACTCGCATATATATCTTTATGTACTGTGTGTTACGATATACCTAACCTAGCATACCTAACCTGCACTGTATGTAATAATGTAGTATGTGTCACTGACATTCTTGCGAATGTACGGCAGAGGTTGTATCAGCGTGGCACCCAAGCTACAATGAAAGATCAGCAATCTTCACAGTGGCAAACCTAATGTACTCAACCTTACAAAGGCAGTTGGACTACTACCTTATACCATCTACAGAGAGTGCATAGGTCACATGATACTCTAACCCAGCTCATCACCTACCATACTTCAGGTCTTATCTTTTAGGGTTTAAGGTAGAGGATTGTTCAATCTGTTAAGGGATCTTTTACTGCCCACATGACCTTGTTGAGAGTAATAAAAAGCGTAAGGAGGTGATCCAAAAGAAGATTTTTTCTTACATGGTGGCTTCATACAAGTCGTGTAATGCCAAATTTTCGGCAGTTGTATTAATTATGAGGGAACTGAAACGCTTGGATCAGCATAGGACACCCCAAAAAAAGAAAGGAAGAATATGAGTATTTCCCTCGGCCAATCCCTTAAAGTGAAGTCTATTGATGATCTAAAGAGTGCTGTGGATCGCAGGATAAACTGTTATTTTCAATACAGTAGAGTCTCAATTATCCAAAATTCGCTCATCCGACATTCCGTGTTATCCGACGTCTTCAAAAAAAAAAAAAAAAAAAAAAAAAAATAAATAGAAAAGGCAACAAATTAAAAAATCTAAGATAAAATGAGCTGTAATTGTCTTGTGTTGTCGCCGATTGTAAGCTTATTTTAAGCTTTAACCAACAGACTGTAGAATACTATAGCTGCGCTAATCGTCTAGCTCTAGTGATTGTCTCACGTGTCATTAAACTGTCCTCATTTGACAAACTTTAGTGTTGTGCTATCGTTGTACTAACAGTGTCGTGCTGTTTTGTGGAGTTTAGTTAACATTGTGAACTTAGTTATAATTTTTAACATTCATCTATATTATTATCACATTAATATTGAACACTAGGCCTACTCTTACAACTGCTATCGTTTTAATTCTGTACATTGGGGAATACTACTGCTATGTATTGTTATCGTTTTAAAATTGAAAACTACTGTAATTTGTGAATTATTACGTCATTATGGGAACGAAAAGAAAAAAAATCGTCGTATCAATACTGACATCGTCGTATGTTATCTGACATTTTTGCTTATCCGATGTTGCGGCGGCCCGTTTATGTCGGATAAGTGAGACTGTACTGTATTTATGGAAACTCTTACACTATTTGGAACCATTCTCAATACCCATAAAAGGTTTCCATCCCCCTATAAAACACCGGCCTACCTGAAAAATTTGTAAGCATCAATTGTAATAGACATTCAAATTCAGATAACTATGTACTGTGTGTTGGGATATATATAACCTAACCTAGTAGTATTCTTAGGGGGACTATGAAATCAACAACTAATTAGATTAAAGTTACTGTAGGACAAGTATGGTTTCCAAAACTGCTTTTTAACTATTAAAGCAATTATCTAACACTTAAAAAAAGTAGCTATGCCTAATTTGTCCTAATAGAGCATATTATACAGAAAAAATGGGAAGCAGTATAGATATATTATTAATAGTAGTAAGTTTACTTTTTTCTTTAAAAAGTAGAGAGATGTTATTGCAAATAGAAGTGAAACTATAAACTATTCAAGAAGTATTAAAATAAACAGTTTTACAGTAATTTCTGAAATGATCAATGTGCAAAATGTTACACACTAAACTTCAGTAAAAAGGCCCAACTTTAAGTGCTTGGTGTAAACAAATGATAGTGCAGGTTATCATACAATCTGGTATTCCATTTAAAAACCATTTTTACAAGTAGGCTATATTTGACCGTGGCACGACTTTACACACACAATACACATGCTACAACCAAGCAGACATGCTAGATATACCTGTCCCCATGGAACAGCTCCTGTCTGTTGCGACCGTCGAACGACACCCACGCAGTGTTGCGACTATCAGGTGATATGGAAATCTAAAATCATGTGTTATTTTAACTCAACAGAACAATTTTATAAAACACATTCACAAAATAGAAACAGTAAGTAAAATAAAACAAGTAAATGATTAATTCTACACCCTACTGCACATTGGTAGTATTAGCAAAAGCTTGCTTGTGACAAATAAAATTATTGAATTGAACAAACCTTGTTATTGAGACAAGTGTTTTTAGTTTATTACTTCAATTAGGAAAATATTCATTAGTTCAATAAAAAACAACTTCTAGTATTGATCTTTGATCGGGCAAAGGCGAAGAGTAAAAAAAATGTATCCTCTCAATCTAATCAAAATACTACCATAATATATAATAAACTGCCAATATATTATATTTACAACTTTGGGTTGAAAATTGTTTCAATACCTTAACTTTGCAAAAAGTTATTGATAGACAAAAATGTAACATATTTTCTATTTCTTTTATATTATTTAACTAGGAGAGACCCCTGCTTGCCCCGCACGCCAACCCCATTGAAACCTTCTACACACATAATTATGTTATGTTTTTTTAAAAATAAAGGTGTAGGATTAATAATAACATCAGAGCTAAGATGGCAAATAATGTTACTGTAACACAAATTATTTTGAAAAGAACCAGCAAGGTTCAGGTCTATACTTTAATAAAAACCTAACCTAAAAGTTAGAAATATAATTAATTGCTTCACAGTTTGAAATTAGCTCTTAATGTAAATATTAGAGCAAACAGCTGATTACTCTATCAATAATAAACATATTTATTTATTATTTAGTATGGGGGCTCCCATTGCCCTAATATATTTAGTATAGTATGTGTTGTTTTTACTTCAACAGATGGTGTTGTTCACAAAAACCTATCTTAAAAGTTAGAAATACAAATAATTGTTTTAAGTTTGAAATCAGCTGATAATGGAAATATTATAGGAAACAGCTGGCAACTGTTATTATTATTATAGTCAATAAACATATGTAATGGAGCTTAAATTTTTGTTAAATATTGAGTATATCTTTTGTTGTTTTTATGTTCAATGATGCTGCTGTTTCAAAAAGTATATAAAAACAAGCTTGTATTTGATTGGAACATTGAGTCAAAATTTCAAAGTAATCGGTAAAGAACTTTGGGAGATTAGCGATTTTGAACAAATAAACATTTACATTTTTATTTATATAGACTTATATTATTGGTGGCTTTATATAGATTTCTTTCAGATTACATTTGAACAAACATTTAAATATTTTACTTTACACAAAATTTAAAATTGAAGTGCTGCAAATGCATTGTATTACTTTACTAATACTGGCAGGAAATTGGTTATGCTGTAAACTCCTGGTCCGTTTATCCAGCCAGATTCCAGGAGTTAACGCGCTATCGTTAGCATGATTATCTTGTCTCCCATATTGCACAAATCAGACACCCAAATTCAATCACCTATCAAATCTACTAAACTTAATGTAAAAGTCAACTGCAGTTGAAATGTCAATAAACTGGCAATTAAACACAAAAAACTAAAGAATGACACAGAATAGTTTAGTTTTTACATTTTCTATTAGAAGTGTGTATAAGTTTATTGATTCTACAATAGATAAATCAATCATAATCAATTAGTTTTGTGTTTGTTTAGAATCAATAATTCTGTGAGTGGTGCAAATTCAAATGTTTTATTTCAATCTTTGAATGTCCTGGAAGTAAAATATGATTAAAACTTCTGATCTATCATTTTTGTTATTTAATTTTACATTTTTTAAACTCACAGAGAGATATTGTAGTATTTACAAGCTTTTATACAAGTATTTAAAACATTTTTTTTATTCGATCCCAGTCCTGTGGTTTATAAAAGAAAGTCTACTCTAAATATAAACTGAATACAAAAAACAATCAACAAAGTTCCCAGACTGGTTGAAGAGAAAATGGGGGTATAGAGGATCAACTGCAGTGACTGTAACAGATTCTAACACTTATGCAAAACACAGATAGCAACAAATCTAATTATTCTCCCCATGATGCCATCTAATAGACACACATCGTAAATTCAGATTTTAAAACAAATTTCATACCCATCCATATTTGCTAAAAAGGTAATTACATGAATACAATTGAAGAGTTTAAAAGATAAGAGTCAAAAACAATAAGAGCGACTTGCTAAATGACTGGTTGTGTGTTGTAGTGATTGTTTTTTGTCTTGTGTAAAGTGAAAAGTTATTTTAATACAATATCTGATGATGAAAGATAAGTTTAAAAATGCAACATATGCAATGCAGAACAAAGTCACATGACGGATAGAAGGTAAACTTAGTTACGAGGTACGTTCAGAAAATAAGTTCCATTTCTATTTTTATCTGTAGCTGCGCTGCGATCGCAGTTCCACACATCTGTTTCCATCACTCTCAGTCAAGGAAAAGGAAGTGATGCCATTTTGATATTGCTGTTAGTTGTACATGTAGTGCTTGTTTATAATGTTGGCGTTGATTGACATCCCACCACTTGTGAAATCAGATCTGTCATTTGTTTTCTGAATGCAAAGAACATTAAACCAATCGACATTTATCGACAAATCTGCAAGGTTTATGGAGAAAATGCAATGAGTGATTCAATGGTGAGAAAATGGGTCCAACAGTTCAATGAAGGACATGATCAAGTACATGATGAAGAACAAAGTGGCATTCATCTTTGGTTACTGATGAACTGGTTCATGCAGTTGACGAAAAGATTAAGGAAAACCGTAAGTTTTCTTGTTACCGAATTTCCAAAAATTTCCCGACCACTAATTCATGAAATTTTTACTGAAAAACTGGGTTTTTGAAAACTTTGCGCACATTGAGTGCCCAAAATTCTTAAGGAACAATATAAAAACAACAGATGGGTAGTGAACTTTAGTTTTTGACACATTACGACAAAGAGGGCGATAACATTCTGTCTCAGATAGGCACGAGGGATGAATCTTGGATTGCCTGGATACCCCTGAAACTAAACGGCAATCGATGGAATGGAGGCACACTTCGTCCTCAGCAAAACAAAAACCCAAGACAATTTTAACCTCTCAAAATGTCATGTGTTCAGTGTTTTGGGTTAGACAATCAATAAAGATGTTTACTGTGAGACGCTTAAGAAACTGCTCCCCGAATACAGAACAACTGCCGAGGAATGCTCTCAAAAGGAGTTGTTTTCTTTCATGACAACGCTCGACCACACACTGTGAATGTGATAAAAAATCTGCTAAAGGACTTTGGCTGGGACGTGTTTTACCATCCTCCGAACAGCCCTGACCTTGCTCCTAGCGACTTCCATCTCTTTGTGCATCTGAAATCTTCAACAACGATGATGCGCTGAAAGAACATGTTACCACATGGTTGAAAACACAAGCGGCAAACTTTTATGAATAAGTTCTGTAAAAACTTGTGCCACTATGACAAATGCCTGGAAAATTACGGGATCTGTGTAGAAAAATAATTTAAGGGTTGTAGATTTTTATGCAATAAATTGTTTTCCTGTACTGTACATGATTTTGTTTTATTACCAAAAGGAACTTACTTTCTGGATATACCTCGTACATCTAATTGTGACCTGGACTATTACAATAAATGAATGCTATTTAACGATTGATTATTTTTAATTTATTTTTTTGTCATGAACTATAGAGGAATTGCATTTTGTTTTGATATTAATACAAGCTCAACAAACGGTACATATTAATTTAACACAAGCTGCAAATTTATGTAAATTCAAATTATTGAAATTCAGTCACACTTTCATGATAAATATAGTTTAAAACTAACAGCTAGGATCATATCAGTAGCTATGAAAGGCTGAAATCAGCATACTCAATGTGTTTTAGCAAACATTTTATGTAACATCTGTGCCAAAGTTGAGCCTTACCTCTTTGTAATATTGGTATAGTTGCAGACTAGATTTAAGAAAAAATAAGAAAATGTAAAAATTTGACGAAGCAAATATTTGCATTTATATCTCCCCAGTTTTAAAATAGTTAAGACTTCTGTTAACATGGTATGAACATCCCTCTTGTTTTATAACATAGAAAAACTTTCACAATTGACAATACTTAGCATTATTATTGGTACAACATACAGAGTGATACAAAAGTCCAGCCACCCCTTAATAATTTAAAAATTGTTGCATATATCAAATCTGTACTTTTTTCAATTTAACCTACTCAATTTTAAAAAAAATATTTTATTATGATTTCAAAAAATTTATCCGCCATCTTGAAGGTAACTTTGTTTTCTTATATGGAAAGGTGGTCATGTGATACAACATTTCGATGTAGAATTTCAAGAAAAAACCAACGGTGATATTTGCACATCCATATCATTATTCGAATAAAAATGGCGGCAAAAAAACCAACAACATCGTATTTTCTGATTTTACTGTAGGCTACTATTTAAAAAATACGTATTAATGATTATTCTTTTTGGATTCAGAATTAAATAAGCTTTAAAAATTATGCCGCACAACAATATTTGGGAGTTTTTGGTTGAACCACACAAAATCAATTTTGAAAAAATAAAAATGGCTGTAACTCAAAAATTTAAAGTGGCAAGGTAGGTCACGCGGCATTTTGCTTTAAAGGTCTATTTAAAATGAACAAATTTTGTATTTAATATTTTTTCTATCTCTTATAGTTAGCTATAATCAGCTGTTATATTTATAATGATGTGTTGTAATCAATGTTTATAATCAGCTGTTATTTTTATAATGATGTGTCATAATCAATGTTTATAATTAGCTGTTGAACAATGGACTTCATTTATATATCAAAATACATTGTTTGTGGTTTAGATTAGCTTTCCTTATCATGTGTACCATATTAATAATTTGTGCAATGACTGATTTTTTTTTAACAGTTAAGTGAACAAGTGTGCTTAAATAAAATACTCCCAAATATTGTTGCGTGGCATATCGTTTGAAAGCTTATTTAATTCTGAATCCAAAAAGAATAATAATTAATATTTAAAAAAATTTTGTTTGTTTTTAGCCGCCATTTTTAATTGGTTAAAGATATGGATGTGAAAATTTCACCATTGATTTTCTCTTGAAATTTTACATCAAAATTTTGTACCACATGACCACCTTTCCATTTAAAAAAATAAAGTTTCATTCAAGGTGGCGGATATTTTTTTTGAAATCATAGTAAAATTTTTTTTAAAAATTGAATAGATGCCTGAGAGTACGGAGTTGATATGGTGCAACACCATTTTTAAATTATTAAGGGGTGGCCGAACTTTTGTATCACTCTGAATGTAGCGTCAACAAGAAAATACTTGTATATTTGAAAAAAATTACTACTCCAAGTACAGTGAACAAATTTAATCTTAAAATAAAAAGGCAAATTGGGGTTTTTCTTCATACCTTATTAAATTTGTACAGCTAAGCAGACATCAAATCGAAATCAATTTCTTTGCCTCCTACAGCGGGATCCATACAGTTTATAATTGCAAAAATATTTTTTTACTGTGATGCACTAAGTCCTCACCATAAACAATGTTCTTAATAAATCCTAAGAAAAAAGATATTTTGGAGTGACATTTGTTCAAAGTGGCCAGGAAACCGGACCACCTATACTAATCCTTCAAATCGCAGAGTATTCAAAGTGTCGAGTAAATTTGTTTTGTAATGCAGCAATGGTCTTCTTGTGAAACTTATAATAGACCCAGTTTCTTATTTGATTTGTTCTATCTGAGAGAAAACAAATAGCTGAATCATATTGAGGTAAATGGCCTTTGTTCTCTCAACAGAAGAGAAGGGTAATAGCTAATAAGAGGTCACATAGTGTCCTGTACCATATGCTCCCTTAGGGAAAGTTACATCTTTTAACCATGTACGTCTAATTATTCGGATTCCAAATTTTACAGTTATGGCAGTTAACACACATTTTGATTTGAAAAGTAGCTTCATTTCCAAAATTTAAAAATTCTAATCCTTCTGGCATGACAGCAGGCAGGCTATTTTATTGCAGAGACTGTCAATCCGTCAAAGCTACAGCACTTTCTTTATTTTAAAATCAAAATCACATCAGTATGTGCACTGTTATTGAAGTAGTAATATTTTCAAATATGAATATTCTTTTTCACTTGTATTTCCAAGTATTAATACATTTAATTAAATCACTAACACAGGTAATGATGTAAAAAACTCTATATTATCAAGGCCAGCTCGGTAAATTAGTAATTCTGAATTTACTGTATTAAATTAACTCTATAATGTAGTGTAACTTACTTTGAGTTCCACTCCAGCAGGAACTACAATAGGCCTAAAGGATAACGAATGAGGACAAATAGGTGTTACCATGATGGCAGGAACACTCGGATGTATCATAGAGGCACCGGCTGCTACTGCGTAGGCTGTACTGCCAGTCGGAGTCGATACTATTAAACCTGCAAAGAAGTCAAATCAATCATCTTAACTTTATGCCAGTTATACTAATGTAGACATAGGACTAATGTAACTTCAACTAGGCTAAGGTAGCTAATTAGATGATGTACTGACTACACTATGCCCCACCTCTTAATAATTTAAGTTGCAACCCCACTGCAGTACCGTACCATAAAAAGTTTTTAGAATTTAGACTAACAATTCAAATTGTTGAAAAAATCACTAGTAAATGGAGCAAGTATCAAGTAGCAAGTTTTGCATGTTGGCACAAACAATGTTTAACATGGTTAAAAAGATAATTCTTGTGCTCTTCTGATCTCGACATGATTTCACATAAAGCTGCTTTTGTTACCTGTTCTTGTAGCAAATTTCATGTGCTTTTCTAACATTATATGAATTTTGCAGCTAAATGCCTTTATGTTACTTGCTGAGAAATTGTATATTAGTGTGAATTATTTATTATATGTAAACATTGTGTAAAGATAAAAGTTGTATTCTAAGTTCAAAATTAATCCCAGAGATTTCCAGTTCAGGAAGAAATTACGAAGGTAATCATTTTTTTTTATAAGCAAGGTTTTGTTCATCAGGAATATGCTCTCCGAGATCAAAATGACAATTAGAAGTATTATATAACTTTCCTTCTACGGCTGTGAGATGATGTTCTATACAAGAGACAGCTAAGGGAAAGTAATGATTGAAAAATCAATAATTATGATAACACTCCAGCCACATCTTGCTTTATCCGGAATTTTTTTTACTTGTATGTCAAGCTAATTACTCTTCAATTATGGAGATTTTTGGTATTTTTCCTAAGTCGAAAATCCTGTTCAAAGAAAAAAGATTTCAGGACTTGAAAAAATCAAAGCAAATTTTAAGACAGCACTTACGACAGTCAACAAAAGTGATTTGGTACATTCTTTCAGCAGAGATAGCACCATTGGAAGGATAGTCGTAACAATCCTACATTAAAGCGGTTTAACTTAGCAGGTTAGCGAGCTATTTTTGTTATAGTTAGGTTTTGATTATCCTCTGAAACCTACATAAGGTCATGATACCTAAAACAACAAAACTTAAAAACCGTACCCACCAATCGTTCTGTCCTCAATAAATTTAAAAGTCAATATTTTTTTAAATATGAGTTGTAAACACAATAATTTTTTTATTAATTGACCCATTCAGTCTCAATTTATTTTTCGTTAGTCCCTCCTTCTATCATGGGCTATATTCAGGAAAATTGTAAACAATTGTATTCATGTGCTATAAACAATTTTTATTTGTTAATAAATTTATAAAACTGTAATTACACATATAATAAGCCTACTGCTGGAAAAGCTAGGATTTAGGCCTAGGTTTTAACCATTAAAAAGTTTACTTTCAGGGTTTACTAAATTATCATCTTTTTCGGATCTAGTATCACTATCGTCTATGTTACTAAACACATCAACAACAGTCACTTATTTCGCTAAGACAAATGTGTATAGTTGGTATATCACTAATACACTGTGTACAAGTAAATCAAACCCAGCTGAAAATCCAGCTGAAAATAAACCCAAACTGCAACTGTGATTATGCAGTAATGTGTACAAACAGGAAAACAAATGGCGATAAAAAATTCAAGGTTTACGTAAAATTATCATGTAAAACTCAGGTCTGTTATATAATATCTTTTGACAAGAAATAAGGCATCATTCCAAACCTAGTTATTCTTTATCAGTGCATGGGTCACTGGGCTTGGATATATAAGAGCATGAGACTTAACACTTTAGGATTGAGGAGTTTGAAACAAACTTATTTACAATAAAGGCTTGCAGGTTCTACATTTATGAGCTCAGGTACTTTAATTATTGGCTTCAGGAGTGAGAGGTGAAAATTGAAGTAAATAAATAGTTTAGTTACTTAACCCTTTTAAGGCCAGGCAAAATAATAACATTCGATAATAAAAGATCCAGTGATTAAACAGCACTAGTATGCCAAAAAGGCCAGGACGAAAATTACAGTTTTGTCAAGATGTTATAAAAAAAGTATAACTAATCTAAAAATACTATTAAAGTTATACTTTTTAAATTTTTTTACTTGAAAAAATATGTACTATACATCTAAGTAAAAAGGAAACCTTTAAAAACAAAATTATTTTATTTTTAAGGACTAATAGGTTTTATTATTTTTATTTATTTATTTTTGGAGTCAAGTAGGTATAACTGAAAAAATATTATAGAGTTTATTTAATTATTTTCTAATACATTTGTGTATTCTGTACAAATACTGAAAATTTCAAGAGAATATCTTAATAAATATTTTGTCTGGTCAAAATAAACAAAAAGTGTTTGTGGGTGTAATTTGTTGTATAAGTTAGGTAATCTCTATACATTAATGAACCAACTGGTGAAACGCAACACCGTTTATTACTCATAATGAATAACACAAACACTAAACTATAAAAACCTATACAAAAACAAATACTAAGACACGATAAACACTAAAATATAACCATATAAATACTTGCTTGGACGTAAACAATGCACAACTGACTGTTGGTATTGGTTCTACAACTCCCAGCTGTCAAATCAAGACGAATAAACTCCCAGCTGTCAACTTGATTTCACGAATAAACAACAAATTTAGAGAAAAATTAAAAAAACGTAATCTCGATTTAATTGCTGGTAACAAACAATTTGATTGATTCCATTTTACTACAAATTTAAATTTAAATAGTAGAAAATAAGTGTGTAATCACTAAAAGAATAACAAGTCAATATTTCGGCTCGCGCCCGTTTTCAGAACTATTTTTGTAAGCTGATATATCGGCTCATGGCCGTCAAAGGGTTAATTTGGCTGACATTAATATCCCATCCTTCTTGCCCCTGTTAGTCCACAATAAATACAGTAATGGTAGTTAATAACAGATTAATAATATGACTTACCATCCCCTTGAACTGAAGTAATATGTTTTCCATCGAGGAAGAGATCGATGTTGGAAAGATATGGAGATGGTCCTCTATCGATGACTACTTCGTTTAGGACTAAAAGATTTGTCGGAGGTTTTGATGATTTTGTTAATTCTTCATTCTTTCTCATTATAATACATCTTAATCTACTTCGCAGGGTAAGTGCGGCGTGGCCTAAACAAAAAACAATATAATCTTATCTATGGTACTTAGTTAGGTGGGGAGTATACTTTAAACATGGTGTCAATAAAGTCTACTAACATGTAAAGATTGGTGAGAAACTATTAAAGTTAGTGTATGGTTATTAGTTTATAATGGCTTTCATTTATAGTATTTCTGAATTTTAAGCAGCTATCATGAAACTTGATGATATTAAGAAGTATGTACCCATGTTCTAAGTTCAAGTAATGACAAGGAATATTAAACAATCAGATTGCAGTAATGTTTTTGTAACACATAAGCAATGTTAAATGATGTGATCCATCAGTCCTTTCCTATTGAATATAATTTCTTAACGGTGTTTTTAAGATGGAAGCCATAAATTCAACAGTAAAAGCTAATGTACTCCAACAACCAAACACCAACTTTAAATTTTTTTAATTGTGACCGTTCTCCAAACATTACGAGTATTAGGAGACTTATCTTAACATGGTATTTGAGTTACGTAAAATGTATATTGTTTTCAAATGTTATCAATTACATTCAACCGAAGCAGGAATGCTAACACTATATTAATGGTTTGGGTGTCATCACCCAGTATCCTCCGAATGCAATTTGGCAGGCAAAACCTCTTATCATGTTTTAACTTTTCACACTCTAAAAGAAGAGGTTTGGTGGAAAGGAGAATTGAGCAGTAAGGACAAAATGGCCTGATGAATCAAAAACCCGTAGGTTAACCCAGAGTGACCAATGCGCAGACGAGAAACCACCACTTCCTCTTGACAGCTTTGGCGGTTTGAAGATATCCATGGATGAACGGTATCCTTAATTTGGCGGAGTTTATTGTTTTGTACTGCTACCGACTCTTTTTCCCACTGTCTAAACAAGGCTTGTTTCATCAAAGAGGACATATAGTCAGATGACGTTACTCTATTCACGCTAGGCTGTAAGGAAGTGGCTTCCTTGGCAGCTAGGTCTGTTTTATTATTTTCCTGCATACCAGCGTGACCCGGAACCCAACGACATCACAACGCCCTGTTTCAACAAGCTGACTACTAATGGGACTAGAACGAAAAGCTCCAGATGCAAGATGGAGAGTAGTGTTATAAACGAAATCAATCTTTTTAAGAACAGATAATCTAGTAGCTGATGAATAGACTATGGACCCATAGTCAATTTGTGATCCAGTAAGAGCTCAGTAAAAACATAGAATGCAGGTTCTATCGGCTCAACAATTACAACCGCTTAAAAGATTTTGATGTGCAGCGTGATTTTAAATTTGTCACATGCGAGTTCCAAGAGAGTCTATGGTCGAATGCAAGACCTAGAAATGTGACAGTGTTATCGAAGTGAAGTTGAGTTCCGTTTAAGTAAAAAGTGGGACTGAAGTGCTATCTGCGACGAGTAAAAGCAATGCATCGAGTTTTAGTAGCGGAAAACTTAAATCCTGTGTAATTGGACCATGTTCTAATTTTTCAGCGGTTGCCATGTTTCGGGTTGCCAAGTGAATGGCAAAATCATCAACAAAAAGAAAACAGTGGACAGGTAATCGGACATTAGCAGTGGTGCTATTAATAGCAACTGAAACTAAGGTGACGCTAAGTGCGCTGCCTTGGAGGGACACCATTATCTAAATAAAATCGATCTGATAAGGTGGATCCAAGACGCACCCTAAAATATCGATTAGACAGGAAATTTTTAATAAATGATAAGATCCTAATAAATGATAAGATCCTCCCATGAATATCCCAAGATTGTAATATATTTATAATTCCTCTTCTCCAAGCCATATCATATACCTTTTCAAGATCAAAAAACACTGCAACAAGTGTCTGATAAAGAAGAAAGGCATTTTGAATGGCCGACTAACAAAACCAGTTGATCAATGGATGATCTTCCCTGTCGGAAACCACACTGTTACAGATCAGTTGGTTACTATCAAGGTAACATACAAGTTGCCAATTGATCATCTTCTCCACCAGTTTACATAGAACTCTGATAAGAGAGATAGGATGATAACTACTTGGATCAGTTTTGCCTTTCCCTGGTTTTAATAGAGGAATTACTATGGCCTCCAACCAAGAATCAGGAAAGATATGTTCATCCCATATACGATTGTATATTTGGAGAAGAGCTGCCTTACCCGATTTATAGAATATACAATATTATCGGGTCCGGGAGCTGAATCCGTACCCGACAATAAGGCAGATTCCAATTCATCCATTTTGAATGGTTTATTTAACAGAGAATCCTGTGATATGCCAATAGTGAATGGCATGGCCTCTTGAGCAGTTTTATATGTGTACGAAAAGCATCATAATAAACAGCAGTTGAAGAGATCCTAAAAAAGGATGAGCCCAAAATGTTTATAATTTGATGACTATAAACTATTTGCAGCAGTAGTTAATATCCCATCCTGCAGCATCAGTCCAATCAAAGGAGCAAAGGAAAAATGGCCACATACACAAACTAACTTCTTCCAAACTGATGATGTGGGAATCGTTCTGGTAATTGTACCGATATACTGGGTTCAAGAATCTTTCCTGCTCTGCGTTAATACTCTGCGAGTTTGGCACGCAAGATTTTATAATTTTCTAGATTTTCTCCCATCAGTATTCGATTAACGGTCCTTAATGCTTTTCTTCAAAAGCGCAGACCTTCTTTACATTTGTTGTTCTACCAAGGGACTGGTGGACGTTTTCGTTCTGTTGAAGATTTTGGTATATTACTTTCTGATGCTGAAATAATGGAATCTGTAAATATATTAACTGTTTCATTTATAGAAATATGTTGATTATTTTCTGGCAATACAAATTGATTTGTAAAATCATTCCATAAGGCTTTATTTATTATCCATCGAGTTGTTCGGTTATTTAGAAAAGAGGACTCATTAAAGGAAATTTGTATAGTGGCATGGTTGCTCCCATCCAAATCTGACATCACTGTCCACTTGTAGCTAGCGAAGGAGTACAAAATGAAGTCTACGGTCGTCCAACCTCCTGTCGAAGCTGCTAAGTGCATTAATGATCCGTCATTAAGTAAAACAAATCCAAATCGGATCGGATCCTCTCAACACGGATACCCTTTGGGCTGCAGGTTGAGGATCCTCACGAATAACGATGTGCGTTGAAATCCCGAAGCAACAGAATCGAACAGATAATTGGTACATTAAATCCATCAAATCGTTTGTTTGGACTGTACAGCTTGGTGGCAGTTATAGGCTGCATATCGTTAGTTTTATGGGAACAGCGACTCAAATTGCTACTTGCTTGTATTTACGGATTTACAGGAACACCATTAACAGAGTTGTGAGCAAGTATGGCTACACCACCTCTTAGGACAGAATACCCTCTTAAAAGTAGAGAATTGTTATTATGAAGGTGCATCTCCTGGAGACAAACAAATAGAGAAGACGTGTCTCTCACAAGCACTTTCAGATCTTCCATGTGACTCCTAACACCACTTAAATTCCACCGAACCACATTCATATTTTGGATTATGGATAGAAATAATTTAACTATTTCAACAGCATATTACGTAAATATTTAGTACGTCCCCTTAACATTTAATATTTAGTAGTTTGATTTCTTAACATTCTTTTCATTTTCGTAAGCTGTGACGACAGGAAGGTTTTTTGGCTGTATATCCTTGTCCACTTCCATATCTCCCTCACTCGTGTTAGAAGATTTTGACGGAGGAGAAGGGCAAAGATCAGGGTTTTTAGGAGGATTTGTAGAGGAACCTCCTTTTTTTATTTTATTTTATTTTTACTACTTTTGACGTTTTTACTTTTTATAGCAAACGGGTCCAGAACTTCTTCCTGTTATTACAGAAGGACAAGTACAAGATTTTTTTAGAAATTGCTTTACTCCAGTTATTGTAGTAATTTTCTTTTTGATGATCTGAGAACAATCAAGAAGTCAAGGACTTTCGTACAATTGGTTTACGATTCAACCTCAAAGTTTCTTTGAAGAAGGGATACACAAGCCTCTAAATTGCTTGGGAAAATGTGTACAGCATGCAGGAGACTTTGTTGTAAAAAATTAATGGTTTTGTTTGTATTTTTTAATAATCAATAAATGTACATAAAAAATCTTGGTTTATATTCAACTCACCCTCTTAGTATGTAAGTGTATATAATTTTACTAAACTTATTCCACTTTAAATTTATTTTTTGTAGAAGACGCACAAAAATTTAATTAAATTTACTATGCACTGAATTAATAAGATCTCCATATATACAATTGGCCAGATTACTCCATGTATTTAAATTATGTTTTTGTTACAAAAGAATGTATCATTTATGATTTTAGACTAGATGCTAAATTGCATAGTGAATGCTTTAAAAATACCCGACATAATTGATGATATACACTGAATAACTAAAAGAGATTCCTTTTTGTAGGACTCAACAAATTGAACATTACATTATTTAAAAAAAAAATATGTATCAACAGTTTTGTTATATGCTGACTACAAAACTATTAATAAAAGGTCACATAAAAACAACCAACTAAATATTATCTCTTATATTAACAATTTACATATTATACCACATTAGTATTGATAGTGGCAACACAAAACTATTAAAATGATTTCAAATAAAACAATAGCTTCTTTAGGACGCCAGGACATACACTAAGATTCAGGACTATTCCTGTAAATTCTGATTATTTTTCACTGACGCTATATAGAAATATTTCTAACTGATGAGACATTGTTTATTCGTAACTAGACTACTCACATTCAAAATTTCACAAAACAATAAATATTTTCGGAATTACAAATTTGTCGTCTATATGTCGAACCTTAAAGGCGCTGTTAGATAAGAATCAAAGTTTAAATACTAAAAGTCAAATGCCTTAAATATATAAAACTATATAACACATAAGCATGCAGAGGTAAATGACAACTATAAAAGAAATAGTTTTACCTTCCAAAACATTTGTTACTTGTTCCTGGAAATTGTCAAACTCGAAAGGAGTAAGAAATCCAAGAGAACCTAAGTGGAATGCCATTACTGGAGGTACGGATTGCTAGAAAATAAAACAAAACTTATGTGTTAAGATTCCCTTCACTTCTAACACTATTAGTCTCTCTTGAGAGATTAAGTATCTTTACCTGAAATAACAGACTTGCGTAGAGAAGGGTGCCATCTCCTCCTAAACATATAATAAAATCTATTTTATCTGTAAGATCGTCTTTGCCGTCACGGAATGTCATTAACTTATCCTTCATCGTGTTAAAGTCGACATTGTTTAAGAGCAGTGTGTCATCCATAACTGACTGTTCCACAAATACGACCATCCTTTTTTCCTACAACAAAACATAACACAAGCTTTATATATCCGGGATTATTTAATCATGACCACCATTTTATCTTGAAAATAATTTCTACTAAACAAAGTTTATATATAAAATACACTTTGAGCTTGACGGGTGAGAAGGAATTTATATTTAAAAAGAAAATAAGTTTAATAAATAACTTTCATTACTTACCAGCAGGTAGAAAAAAACTAAATTTTGAAAATTGGCCATCAATTTATATTATCTGAAATGTTTGTGAATTCTACTTTTTTTTTAAATGCATTCTTTTTGTATGTTTTTGATAAACACAACTGTTTTTGTATAAACTGGGCTTGAAATCTGAATTTTTAAATAGTTAATTACACTTACCTACTTGGGAATAGGATAAACCAATAATTCTCATTTAAAATACACTTGAAACACATGTTTTATCAATTTTCAGGATAAAAAGTACACATTTAAAAAACCTATTTTAATGGCTAGTATGATTGGTGAAAAACTTAACCTGTACCATTGAATAGGAGGTATAATTTATTAAAATCGTCTCTACCTATATAGAAGTAACTGTCAAAAATCAAAGTGACTACTGTCATTTTTTAAATATTTAAAACCCTAATGAACTAAGTCAGCTGATTATACTAGCGTTAGATAATTCCATTCAGAGGTTTTGAGCATTCAATTGTGAGCAAAATTGTAAACATAACCTTTAAAAATAATTTTGGCAAGGTTTTCGGTTAGATTATTGACACTTATCAGCTGTTAATCTGTATTAATCTTCACTATATCCCATTCTTTATCGATCTCATCATACCAACACAAACTCAAACTAGAAATTGTAAACATAACCATAAAGAAGTTCACATAACAACCATAACAACAGTTCACGTAGTTTTTTTTTTTAAATATGTTGGTGGATAAGTAGTTTTTGTATTTAATGGTGGATGTAATAATCAGTTGCTAAATGTTTTAATCCGGATTTTTTTAACTGCTGTTGCTACCTATGCTTAGTTATATGATTTGAAAGGGAATCCTATTTTTATACCCCTATGTTATTCAAATAGGAAAGTATTATTCAAATAATGAAACATTTTTAATACTGAATGAATTTAAACGAAAATATATTCTGACACCATTTTGCCTTAACTAATACTTTCGCGTCAAATTTGATTGTTTTAGGTATTATAGTTTTTTAAGATCTAGAGACTACATGGCAGGCAAAAAACAGGAAAAGGAATTTATTACACTGAGGAGTTATTTGTCACCGTGGTAATCAAATTTGACCTCTTTATGGTATTAGTATAGATTTATTGATTTGTACTACTTTATTATTATTACAGTAGGTTACCTACTTACTTAATAGAAGGGAAAGTATCTGTAATGCTGGACTTGGCACAACTATCATTAGCTTTCAACATTCTTACTGTGGGATTACTAACTGCGGTAATCTATACAATGATATCATTGCTTACCCAACAGAATTGCTTAGGTCATGGATAAAACTGTGTTTGCACTTGTAGTAGAATGAGCTCCTACCCGACCTATAAATTTCCAAGTGCACATCTACGATCTGCTCCAAAAACTCGGCTTTATAACAGACTTGAGCTACAGAATCATATCAAGCCATAGACTTGTTGGTAAAAATTATTTGTATAGCATTGCCAGAAAAAGCCTTTTTGTCTATAGTTAAAAAATTATTTTTCCTTTCTCTCAAAATTGTTTGCCCTTTTTGTTGCACCTCAAATTTTTCAGAACTCAAAAACTGGTGCTCAGGAAAAATCCCTATTTGTAAATCGTGGAATAAATATTCGTTAGTTGAAATCAAAATGACAAGTAGTGGCAAAGTAGGAGCAGCCACAATCATCAGATGGCTAATCAGAGAAGGTAGCAGAGTTCTGAGTATGCCGCTCTATATTGCTCTAGGCTAGACAAAATATAGCGCAAGTGATCTACCAAATGATTTTAATAAAGATGATAATATGAGAGCATAATCTTTAATCTATGAAATCTGATGAAATCTTTGATGGGGTTGTGACAAACTTTGTTACAACAAAGCACATTCTCAGTTTTTAACCCCACAAAAAGAGGGATGTTATAGGTTTAACATATGTATCTGTCTGTGGTATCGTAGCTCCCAAACAGATGAACTGATTTTGACTTAGATTCTTTTTGTTCAAAAGGTGACTTGATAGAGAGTATTCTTAGGAATCTTAGCTATGATTAAAAAAAATCTGTTCAGCCGTGTGAAGATTATCAGCTCTTTTCTAGTTAATGTGCAAAGGTTTTTTACATTTTTAATTTATGATTGTAATGTTAGAACCTCTTGACATAAACCAAAGAAAACATAACAATCTTCGGTTTTTCTCAGAAAGTAAGTTAATGATTTGACTATATGTTCATTCACACTCACGACATGACACTCACCGGACAAGTTGCTAATTGCCAGCCTTCCTGAAACCTTTTAAACGATTCATGGTATCTTGACCAACTCAAATGTCATGCCTATAAAAAATTGCATCATTTGAAAAGTTTCTGTGTCTAACACTTTTTGATTTCCGAACTGATCAGTTGAGCTATACAAAATCTTTCGATGTTTACCAACAAGTCATAAATAGCTTGATTAAGCTATATAGCCAAGATTTTATAGCAGTTGTGTGAGCATTAGAGAATTATAACTGACCTATAAT
This sequence comes from Philaenus spumarius, assembly GCA_018207615.1. NCBI lineage: Eukaryota > Metazoa > Arthropoda > Insecta > Hemiptera > Aphrophoridae > Philaenus > Philaenus spumarius. The sequence goes on from JAGFPH010000066.1 coordinate 874,738, forward strand.
ATATATCTAGTTCTAAAAGAATAGATGTGGCTTAAAAATAAAACACACCAATCTCATATCCATTGCAAAATTATTAAATTTTGTTATATAAAATTGATTTCTTTTCATGTAAATTTGGAATAAAATTACATAGGTATCCAGATTTTTTAGTTTTAACTGAACTATTAATAATTCTACTAACCTCAATGAGCCATCGTACGAGCTGTACAAAAGGTTGGAGGATCGTGACATCTCGTACCTTCTTGATTACAAGAACTGTTAATGGAGGTTTGTACCATGTAAGCCTTTGACTTGCTGGGTCTTGAATTGTCCTAAATACAAACATTATATGAATCAAACAAATAAAATCAAAAACAAGTGAAGGAGTAAGAAAAGTGTTATTCAAAGAAAAGTGTTGATGCTTCGTCACTCTCATTCAGTAATTAATATCAAAAGTTACAATAGCACTGTGGTGACAAATATTCACTGAATAAAGAAAAATTATAAAAACAATAAGAAAGGTAAATGAAAAAATGATGATGACTAATTCATCTAAATGTACAAAGTGTACTTTAATAAGGGTAAATTGTGTACTAACTTGCCTTACTTATTGTTTGAAGTTTTCCTTTTTTCCATGGATTAAAATAAAGATTGTATATAATTATTGTTGATTTTCCTGCTTCAAACTTTGATTTTACATTTAAAATAACAAGTACTTAGTACACTCAGGATGTTAACATATTTTTTAATGTTTTTTCTTTCAAATTTTTGGTTTTAAACTTAAATGACAGTGATTATTTACTGAATATATTTCTCTATTGTTTGAGAATATTATAACACATAATGTAAATAATTTAATTGCTTCCTCCATGGGTTTGTATACTTTAACAAAAAAGGTACATACAAATTTAAGAACAGTGTTTTCCCCAGTGTTTTGTTGCAATTTTCAAATAGATAAGATCAAAGTTTAAATGCAAAGGCTTTAGCTTTGACAGCTTTTTAATTTGATATACCTTGTGACATACTATGTCCTTTAAATTAATTTAGATACAGCCTTTATATTTTCTTGAAATTAAAAAAAATGTTTATGATAGCAAACTAGTAATAAAATGGTTTCTGAGAACAAAATCATTTAGAGGTAGAAAATAAAATTACAAAAACAAAGAATGTGTATGTTTAGAGCTGCCATTTTGAAAGTAAACTAAGTCAAGTTATTTTTTCAAAAATTCAAAATGTTTTCATCTAAAAGGAGTTTAAAGTAACACTCAATCAGTTTACATCTAAAATTTCATTAAAAACCATTCCAGCCCACCAAATTCCAAAATTTGCTTATTTTCCACTAGAATTTCACAACTTTCCTGTAGATTCATCAGGTACAATAAAGAATCGAGAACCAAGCACCTAACCTGATTTGTTTGATTGCTATACAAGACACTTGGATGTTCTGTTATACTCTGTATATAAGATTCACAATTTTCCTACTTCAAAATTATATTTAGTACATACATTTAATGCATTATAAATAAATACATACATGAATTAAAAAGGACAAAATATTACACATTTTTTCAGACACGATTTTATAACACAATGGTTCATCCTTAAATACAAAATATTGTTGGTTTGATAAACCCTATTTTAAATCATTCCTAATTTTTATAATAATAATATCTATAAATAAAACTTCAATAAACAATGTACAAGTTAAGCCTACCTGAATATTGTCTCTGAAAATAGTTTACTCAGTGTCATACTAAAGCCCTAGACTCTAAACAATAGAACAATGGTACCTTCAGTACACTTACTACTGTATACATTAATTCAACAACTGACCTTTGTATGACAAGGCTTAATTTGTGCAAAGGCTCTGCAGTACTTCACACTCTTCTTTTAAAACTCATTTCAGAAATCATGTAAGTGTAAATGTTTTCTATTGTTTAAACAATTTGCTAACAGTTATCCATTTCAGAACATATAAAAAATAAATCAATTTAATAATTTATTTTCGATTCAATCTGGGAAAAAACCAATACAAACATTGTAAGTTTCGCAAAACAAAATAAGACCAATGGCTCAAAACAAAACACTGAAACTTGTTATCATTTGACATGTGCCTATACCAGCTGATTAGTTTGGCCATTGTCATAGCAATGGTACCTATAATTTGTCGATTTTCAATCAAGCAGTGTAGAGGTTAAAATGGTATTAACATCAGAGAAAATTTTTATTGTAGGACTCTATTTCCACTTTCCGCTCATATAGTCTTGGCTGTACACACGAGCCTAGCATATTGCAAATTAATTGCAGGAGCATTATCAACAGCCTGCACCAACTTACAAGGTAATGCTCCAAGTCAAAGAAACATTCTGCAGAACTGGAGGCATACTTGCACACTATAAAGGTAGTCCAATTACAGTAACAAATAATGAAAATTAAGAACAACTATTTCATCAAGTATTGTAGTTACCACAAAGAAGTCTTTGACAAACTTCATTAAAAATGAACAACGGCCAGAATCAGTGCGGCATATGTTTACATCTATTGGTACTACATCTTATTAGAGCTACTAGTCGTATACTAGGGTATACAGTGAGGGAATCACTTTCATTGATTCATACAACTCATCTGCGTGATATCCTATGGAAAGGAAATTTTATTTCCTCTAACTCCCCTGATCTACCACTATCTGATGCTTACATATGGGGTACTCTAAAAAAAGCAGTTTTTACACAACAGCCATCGCCAACCATTGTAGCGCTGCGTAAGTAGATTATAGCAGTCGTAAGGGGAATAGGCTCTTCCGCTTTTCAGAGACGTGTTTGAGAACCTACACAGATGATTAGAGTACTGCTTAGAGCATAATGGGAATCACATAAAACATGTATTCTGACAACAACAAAAACTAATACAAACGATATACTTATTTTTACCTGCATTATGTAGTTTCTTAACTATGTATATTTATTTATTTTTTACTAATAAATAAAGTTTCTGTACCGTTTTTAAGGCTATACTGTATATGAAGATGTACAACATCCACTAAATGTTTACGACTGTAAGGTGGAGTTTGTCTTTTAAAATGTGTATGTCTTCATGAATCTGGGTTGTGTATTGATAAGAGATAACGATCTAACTGCAGAAATTAAGAGGAGAAAACAATGTATTTTGTCCCTGAATTAGCTGATAGTTTCAAAGATATGTATAAGCAAAGCAAAAGTAGAATATATAAGATGGCCTTAAGAACTTTAGTGACGAGCGACAGACCGACAGTGAAGCTTGGTTATTAATATATCAAGGGATTAGATCTAGATAGATCAGACATTTGTACCTTACGGATCCTCAATATCAGAAGAATTGAAGTCAGATCTAGGAAGATTGGAAGATGAAGATCTGCAGCTGCTGATAGGTGAACCTGAAGAAGAATTACATAGGAGGCCGAGCACAGGAGAAGTAAGAGAGTGAGAAAGAAGTCTATCATAAGGAACATTGTTGAAGCTTATGTTTATAAAATATATCATTTAAAAAAAATCTGAAAATGAATTTTAGAGAGAAAAGTATCTACATTCTGGCAAAATTTTGTTTGATATTCAACTAGCAAGCTTTATGCCCTAAAACATAATAAGACTTACTATGTAAAGTGTTCAATTAATTAGAAATTAATCTCAGATTTAATCACAAATCAAATCAATATTTATTTGTAAATAAATTGTAAATTTCATTTATTTTGTATATTCAAACAGATAATAGCAATGACTTTAAAATAAGGAAAACTTTTACCTTTAAATAATGTAGAATGTAGTGTTAATTACTATGAGTGATATTTCTAAAATATGATTAGGCCTAGAAAAAATAAACTAGGCCTAAGGCCTAGGCCTTTTTTTTTTATTGGGTTAGGCCTAGGTTATTATAAACTACTATAGACTACTATATTGTACATATAAATGATACCTCTGTTGTGTAGTTGGAACTATTAATAAATTCACACAAACAACAATGTAAACAAAGATCTTCTCCACTTTGGGTGGTGAGCCCAACATTATTGTATTGTTTTAGAGAAATTGTAACCAACACACTAATGGGTAGGCTATATTTAATCAGGTCCTGCTCTTTTTTAAATTGATCCTCAAAATAATTATAATTTTTTGTTAAAATTCACCGAGAAAACCTGAAAAAAGTAAGTCTTGGTTTATAAAAACTAATATTAGTCAGTACAAAACCAGATTCAATGATTAAGTTGATGGATTATTTACTTCTGCTAGCCTATACTATACACTATGTGGATGTGATATAATATATGGGTAGGTTATGTTAAGGTTGTGCGGTGGGTTTTGGGCCTATTTTTTTCGAGGTTTTTGTGTTGAAAACTGTTAACTTACTAACATACAATCAACTAAAATTAGAAAAAAAATATTATGAATAACTTTCAAAATATGGGCTGTAAAAGTGTTCATTTTTCAACTTTTTGGTGATAAAAGTGCCATATTTTATTTTTTATAAATTCGCATACTAAATTAAAAAATGTTCAGTGAATTTTTACAAACTTGATATAGTAATAAAAATTTAATTTAAAATAATGGCGTTATCATGTATAAGATTTGAATATTTTTTATAAAAAAAAATTTATTTATCTTAAATCCTTTAAGGGATTAACTCACTTTACCAAGGATCTATAAATTTCCTTCTACAAAATCGGGACGCAACCCGGCGCGCTCTGCATTCCTCCCCAGCCCACGCTCTCACTTAACTGTGGATCAGTAGGTGTAGTATTACCAATGACTACATATCAATATTGATATGTAGTCATTGGTATTACTCTATCATTTGCAATTAGTTTCATTAAATTGCATCATTTAGTTAAAAATTTATAAACGATTTATTGCGCACCGCACTCGGCCGCGAGTGCCTACCGCCCGGTTGACTTGGCACATCCGAACGGTATTTTTTCGAGCTATAAACAAACTAGTAGTTCTGTGAACAGTAGACCTCGCTCATTGAAATAACAGACGTGGTTTTAAAGGACTACAACCAATGAATACAGAATACTAATAGTATTCTGTATTCATTGCTACAACTCAGTAAATACGACGCAACGCCAATCGGACTCCTTATCTCGGCTCCCCCTCCACAACTCACTCACAGTCACAGCGGCCACACTGATGTAGCGCAGGAAAGAGCAAGACAGCAGGTTGCGCGCTCTCTCTCTCTCTCCATAAAATTATAAGGTTTTATGAAGATATCTAAAGAATAAACGTCTAAAAACATGGTTAAAATACAAAAACTTTGACGATTTTTAACAAATTTGAAGTTTGTGGCCATTTTGTGAGCTTACCGTTGGAGATACGGAAAAAATCAAGAAACAAATTTTGTAGAACATCAAATTTACTACCAGCAAAATGTTATTAGTTTTTCAATTCGACTTACGGTTAAGCCACAAACTGGCTTTGGGAAAAGGCTTACACAGAGAAACGGTGCGGCCGCCATTTTTATTTTATTTAAGAGTTTAAAAATTTTTAAAAACCGTATTTATACAGCGCTTGGCCTAGGAATAAGGAACATTCAAGTAAAAAATCATGACAATCGGTCAAGGCATTTGGCCGTAATCGTGAGACAGACAGACAAGACACACAGACGAAATGCCGAACGGTCGAGCTAAAACGGTCAATAATTCTGAAGCCCACATTTTTTATATTAAAGAAATAATTGCACAGAGTTTTTTATTTGAAATTTTCTATACTTTCCAAAAATGAAGTAAGTACTTTCATTTTTTGACTAGAGTAAATATTTTAAATAATATTTTTTTTAAACTGCTATTTTTCAACTTAATTTGATTATAAAAAAAGTCCAACCATTTTTGGTGTAGGAGATATATGTACCTAAATAAGATTTAAAAAAAGTTCTTCTTTGACAAATTTTCTAAGGCGAAATCTAGATTGAATCCCTTATACGTATTCAAATTCTATTTGTGTATTCTGAACTTCAACGACTGGATCGTGTCTTGGATTTATTGATTTTAGTACCGTTTCTGTTCACTCTTTAATAATAATTAGTGTTTATTTTATTCTTTAATCTGTAAGAAACTCTTGCTCTTTCAAGACAATATTTATGGACTAGAAGTGCATCAACAAAACTATTTTATAGAGTTTATATTTTTTTTAATTCCCCAGACCCGTTGTTGTTAAATTATCGGTAATGTTTTTTTCGACTTCTTATGGCCCCTCCCAAAATGAAATCCTGCATCCGCCCCTGGGTTAGAGTAGGTTATTGGATAGGATAGGCCATTGGTTAGGATAGGTCAGACTTTTATAGAATAAGCGATTAATGTAGGTTAGGTTAAAGTGTTCTATAACTAAACGAAGTAAAATATCTAGATAATCTACAGCTATAAAAGCATTGTTTTTTCCACATGTCTGAAACTTAGGTACAGTATTTCAACTTACATGACCATAGCGGAGTTCTTCATTATCCGCCCGCAGGGGCCAAACTGCTGAATGGGGCTCGGAGCATTGAGAGACCGTGTTCTCCTGTAACAACACGACAATCATTAATAACACATTCGTTTTCATTTATTAAATTAATTTATGTAGTTTAATGGAACACAATTTAATAAAAAACATCCGGATACACACCTACAAATGATAAGCCTGAGATCAATAAGCTCACAACCCTTAACATTATTCTTAAAGGAAATAAAGTGCAAGCATTCTCTTAATGGACACTATTCATGAGACTACAAAAGCAAACAGCGATCATTCCACTGTATCCTTCGTAGCAAGACAGTCTGTCGCTAAGTCCATTTCTTTTAGGTACGGTGCGTGTCGTTTACACGAAATAGTGTAAAGCCCCTGTCACAATGAATGATTTTATTAGCAATAAATAAATGACAACTTTTTGTACTGTTTCACAAATCTTTATTGAGCCGTGCCGACCTAGGTTTCACCCGCTACGGCATTTCAGTCTTTAAGTTGCCTTCGATAATGCCGTAGCTGGCGAAACCTAGGTCGGCACGGCTCAATAAAGATTTGTGAAACAGTACAAAAAGTTTTCATTTATTTATTTATAATGGAATTTCACCAAGAACCAACGGTTGTTAGTATAAATGATTTTATTAGCTGTTACTAAAAGAAAAGATGAACTTAAATAGTCGTGTCTAGCTAGTCACAAGTACCTACACTGTTTTAATTTATTTGCCACGAGTAGAACAGTCGAAAACGGTTAAAAGCAGATTAAGTTATCATTTAGTAAATTTATCTTTATCCTTTAAGAGTATTTCGTTTTTTTTTATATATTTTATCAACAATGGTAGGCAAAATACACAAAATTAGTAGTAATGTAACCTCAATTCAATGCACCAAAATTACTCATGCCAACTAGAAATCTAATCGAATTACACGTTCTTAGATTTGCTGCATCCCGACGTGGACGAAACGTTTTGTTAAAGAAAACTGAGGTTCCAAACGTAGGAGATTGGCTTCTTGGCCATTCCACTTCTCTAGATAGTTTGATAGAAGAACTCATTTGATTGGGGACCGGATTACAAAAAAATCACCAAATATCTGAAAAAGTATCCTATACCTCCTGAAAAGACTCTTATATAATTATAATTAGTAAGGAAACAAATAAAAATAGTGTAATACAATACATGAAATCTTCAAATTAGTTACAAATCATTATACAGGTACTAATACAAAAAATAAGTGTATACCAAGTTATCTGTTAACTATCAAGAAGTCGAACACAACAGACCCCAAAAATGTCAACAAAACATTTTTTCCGCTTCGGCGGATTTGAACTTGTTCATTTCAAATTGCCGCCAGAGTGTGTAGCAGCTACTATTGCGCGTTTACAGTTTAGTTGATAGTATGGGCCTTGTGGAGGCTTGCCACGCTACTACCTAACCTAACTACATCGGCTCCTATTCACAACAACATTGAATTATGAATATCCTTATCTCAGTGTTTAATTCAAGATCCAAATTTCTTCATTTCAGTAACGTAGACCTACCCCATGTTTAAGTAAACCCCATTACATATTCCTAATAACTAGCTTAAATGAGGTTTATGAGGTTGTGATGTTTTTATGCGGACTACTAGCGTAAGATCTCCGTTTCAATAGCATGGAAATGCCTGCCCATGATATCAACTAAACTGTAAACGGACAATAGGTACAGTAGAGGCAACTTGCCTCACAGAAAGCGGCTGCCTCGTGTTACCGATTAAATTCGACTCGTATGACAAGGATTTCACCAAGATTTAATTCTTTAGATTGATAAATATTCATACAATTTGTAAAAGTGTTATTCGGACCGTATCTGCTGCGTTATGCCAAGTAGCATTAGGCTACTTGTGATGCGTAGTTGGAAAATATCTGTAAAACTCTATTTTTCGCAGTCGTTTGGAAATAGAGAAGTGAGACCAGTTTCTTCTGTTTCTATTTCGTGCGACTTGAAGACTAATCTCAGTTAATACTCTGTAATTTTGTCAGATAGTTGAAACATCGTTGATGTGAAAAATATATTTATTCATAATGAAAATGAAGAAATTTAATTTACAAATTTCATGGTCCAATGTAATCTTTTTCCGTCTCATTTTTACGATGTAATTATTTTACACAACTGTACACAAAGCTATGATTTCCGTTAAAAAGATTAACGTGGGTTTTAGTGCGTTGATAGTGAGTCGATCGAAATGCAATGGACGTTGTGCGGATGAGGTTGTGGTCTATTCGATATTTTGTAATCCTACGACTAATGTACTACGAGTACATACTACCCGTGTATACGACTAGTGTTAGGCTTGACGCGATGTGCAAGTTCGGAACTATTATAATTGAAAGGAGGTGTATGTGCACACCTAGGTCTATATTAATTCTGTTCACGCAGACTTCGTACCGACCGGTAGAAGAAATAGTATACAAAACGGGAAAAGTTCAATACTGATTGTATTAACACAATTTCTTCTTAGCATCCTTCATGAAGCGACCCACCCGACTGAACTCTGTGCTATTCACAGTGTACCGTGATGCATACACAATGAGTTTACGAAAGAAGATAGTGATAAATATCTGCTGTGTGATAACCTTTTGGACATGTTAGCAGCGCGAATGAACGAAGGATACTTCGAAAATTCCATAAAAAAAACACGAGCTGACAGCAGCAATTTTATAGATTTTTGAGACTAGACATTGCTCAGTTTGTCCTCAGTATGATTGAGATTGACCTAAAAACATTGTCAACAAGCTTTAACTTGTATATATATATGTATTTCAGGTGGATTTTATGTTTTTTTCTTTGTATGTTTGTCTGGTTTAAATGAGTTATTTATTTTCCGGAGTATATTAATTTATTGAATGATATTTTTCTTAAATGGTTTTATATCTTTCTATCAACATTTTAACGAATTCTAGGATTACGTTATATTTGTTTTCTTTGAGCATATTTTAAAAATCTTAAGAAGGATTCCAATTCTCATCTTAATTTATTGGTTATACTATACCTACAGTTTTCGTATGCTGTACACTTGAATACGATATGTTGGAGGGTTTCTTCTGTGTTTATGGTCCACCATAAACAGTTGTGACGAAATATTACATTTTATATAACTGTCTATTTGTGTTTACATGGCCGTATCTTAATCTACATATTTATTATTATAAAGCCTTGTCTACTTAATTTTTAATATTTAAACCAGGGTGTCTTGTACCATAGTTTGTATCTATGTTTGTTTATCATAAAGCCCTGTTTGAATAAAAGTTGTAACATTTTGTTTTCACGTAATTAGTTAATTGGAAGAATTATGTCCTGACATAGTTCTGTATTTAATTAGGCTTCAAGGCCTAATTTATCTACATATTCATTATCTTGTATTCGTAAATAGCCTGGAACCCATTGTATAGCTACTGATTTATTGTTGTTCATAATCTCTCTTATTATGTGAAAGGATAGTCTGTTTCGAAAGAACCCTAACCGCTTCCCTCTTCACTTGAACAGAAAACTCTCTGCACGCCCAAGGTCAAGAGCCGAGTGAAGGAGTTGAGACAGTCGAGCAGCAGTTGGAATACATATCACCGTTCAAAGAGCAACAGTAAGACTAATACAACTAACTCTAACTTTTGCTCAATAAGATAAGTCCTCTTGCATTGAGAATGCCCACCACAATTTACAACTTACTATTAAGTAGCATTTTCACCGTCTGGACTTACATATTAAGCGACTACAACTGTTCCAAAACAAGGTTATAAGGATAAGCACCTAAGTGTACTAGCGTTAGGACATTAGTTGGAGATTAAAATGTGCCGTTCATTAAACAACACATACATCAGCTAGAAAATAAACTCTACAAATGCGCTCTTTCACATCCCACCTCACACATGATCGCATCAATTGACAAATACAGACGCTATCCCACACATAGTTTCACTAAATTGTATTGTATATACCATAAATTAGTACATATATATAAATATTATTATATTTACTATTTATAATAAACTCAAGATATTTGTAACATCCTTCACCTTGCACGTTACACCCTGGATGATGCTAACCAGTCTTGGCAGACTAATACCTTCCACAATACCCGAGTTCTTGCACGATCCTTCGTGGGATCTTTTCCCGATTGGAAACTTATCCAGTCAGGGTTAAAATTTCATTCTTCACACGCACTTGCCGTTCTGTTAATTCACTAACATCCGATTACCCATGGAAAGAGCTTCTCTGTTCTGAACAAGGACAATCACTACCGGCTCCTTCCTTCGCGATAGGGCTATTAACTAGTATGCGCATGGTTAAACATAGTTGGCTGACATAGTGGTTGACCATCACGTAGTCTGTGGTGTCTATGGGCCCCGCAAAATTTGAAGTTTGCCAGATTAATTACAAAATATTAATAAAGAGAGTTTTTATAAACACAACTGCTACTCTAATTTATTTTATAATTTTAATTAATAGTTAAGTATTATTATATTATATCATGTTTTCTCTTGTTATCTACGTTTCATATTGTGTTTACGTGTATATAGGCTAGTATTAATTATAGTGAATGAGAGGGGTGAAAGATTGGTGCCAAATTGATGAGCCCCGCAGTAAAAGTTTGCACCGGGCTCCGCACAAGCTAAGGCCGGCCCTGTAGGACCGCAGTTGGGCTTAGACAAGACAAACCCGCCTGTGTCTCAACGTATCTACAAATGAAATTGTTTGAATGTCTTGTACCTCCTGCGACGTGTACAATGTACCGCTTATACTTTAAACACACATACAAACATATAAAGCCTAACCTTTGAGAGTAGTGAGTGACAACCTGAAGGAAGCTGAGGCGAGATCTCCGACATTTACCAACTAAAACATGGTTTGCATCGACCACACTGAAGCCTTTGGTCGTCGAATCCGATTCTGATAAACTTAAACAGTATAGAAAGATATATAAATTCTATTAGATGAGTACTAACACTATGCACTACTCAATGTAACATTCAATTATTAATGGTAAACTTAACATTTACCTCTCAGCATATAATATTAAAGGCACACGTAAAACAGGAATTTTGATTTTATAAATTCTGTTTTTTTAACGTCTTTACTTTATGCATATATGACTTAGATTGGTTGGTAAAAACGTAGCATACATACACTGAACGTCATTATACTGTCCACGAGGCACGAGATGGTCCCTGAGTCCTTGCCTAGATTAAGTTTGAAGGCGCTTGTAGCTATGTGCCACGACCTAGTACAGAGCCGCCGTGAATGTCCGCAGCTTATTCGACAACTAATGCTATTTAAAATCGAACGGAATCGAACAGGAATTCTTCAGTATTTTTTTTAAATATATATAAAAAATAACATTATTAGTAGCAATTATTGGATCTATGTATGCAATTACTGCTGTGAAAGAACAAAATATATATACTGTTCGTATGTACTTTTACTTAATTATTATACTAAATGGATTTTAATAGATTAACAGAATAACAGCTTAAAAGTTATTATAATTCCGATTATTAGTGTTGAAATAATATTAATAATATGTTTTTTTTAAACACTGTAACAGTTTGGCATAGTATAATATTTTTGGATTTATAAGTTTAAAAACTATAGAAGATTTAATTATTAATGAACAGTGTAATTATATTCCTTACAAAATAACAATAAAATAAAACATCAAGTAATAAAATTTATAATAAATATGATTATAAATTAACTTTAATTGATATAACTCATTTATTATACAACAACTGTATAAACTTATAAACTTCCTGCATAAACTTACATTCCTATAAAATATTTTACAGTAACTTAAATTTGGTTAATATTATTGTACTTTATAGCTTTTTGATTTTTGGAACCTCCTTTACTGTATATTTTTTAAACTTAATTTACTCAATTTGTTTATATGTAGTATGATATTTAAAGCGCCTGTAGGCTACTAGGTACATATTTTTCATTTACTGTATTGTTTGTGCTGATTTTGTTGAGAATTTAGTCAATAGAATTAATTTGAAAAAAACCGGCTGTTTTAATTACTAAAATCCATTTTAACATACGCCTACATGATCAATATCAATACTAAGCTATATGACGTTCTATTTTCCGCTATCGCATCAGTCTATTAATAGTCCCCATTACTCGCCTTTGCGCCTGCTAAAAAGGCGATACCGCGTGAGGACATGGCTGTTTACGGGCAGGTCCAGGGACCATCTCGTCTCTCGCGGACAGTAGTTGTGGACAGCGTAACTCTGAACCAGGATCGCTTCACATCCGCTGTACAGGTTAGACGCTAGGCTTTTCCTGGTTCAGAGTTACGCTGTCCACAACTATAGCTAACCTAGATACTACGTAACTGTAGGGAACTAAGCGAAGCGTTATCTGATTACACAAACCACTCCCATATTTTTAGTTTTGATCTCTAGGGAGCTTGTTATAGAGCAAATACGCGTGAAACATTATAAAATTGTGTCTAGTCTAAAATTGTCATCGTTTTTAAGGTATTAAAATGATTAAAGTATAATTTGAAAGAAAAAGGTCCAAATGTTAAAAACGTTTGAGCGGAATTAAAATCGGACCTTTTTAATTGGGTCTCAAAAACAAGGTGTCAAAATTCACTTTTTTCCAAAACAATATTTCGATAAATCTCAATTGTTCTTGAAAGGCTAAAACAGTTACAGTACTTGATTGAGAAAGTTATAAAGCTACTATATGGTAACGCAACGAGTTTTATAGGGAAGGTTATAAATTCATTAAACTACAAGGGAAAAAACATGGACCAAGACCGTGATTTGAACCCGGGACCTTTACGATTCCGTCGTAACGCTCTACCAACCGAGCTACCCTGATTATATGAAGTTACAACAGTTATATAAAGTTACAAAGTTACAGTTATAAAGTTGAAGGTAATAAAGTTACAACAGGTAAAGCAACAATTTATATTTAGAAGGTTTAGAAGTTTATTTAGGCTAACAAAAAATGAGTTTCATTGAGAAGGTTATAAAGTTACAATAGGATAAAAGGAACAAGTTTTATTCAGCAGGTTTTGAAGTTTCTATAGTCTACAGCGACCAGTTCCGTTAAGGAGGTTATGCAAGTTACAGGCAAAAAAGCAATCACTTTTATTCAGAAAGTTACAATGTTACTATAGGCTAAAGTAACTAGTTTCATTGGTAAAGTTATAAAGTTACTATATGCTAAAGGAAATAGTTTTATATCGAAGGTTATGAAGTTACAACAACTTAAAGCAATGCGTTTTATGTAGAAGGTTTTAAGGTTACTCTATGACGGCTACTCCAGATTACAAAGTTAACTGAAGCAACAAATTACATTGAGCCGGTTATGAAGATACGATAGGCTATAAGCAACTAGTGATATTAAGAAGGTTTTGAAGTTTCTATAAACAAAACAAACGAGTTTTATTCAGAAGGTTATACAGTTAGCCTTCTATTGGGCTAGCTACGCGTTTTATTATCGAGGAGGTATGAATTACTACAGGTTAAAGCAACGTGTTTTTAATTGAGAAGGTTATGTAATTACTGTAGGCCAAAGCAACCAATTTTATTGAGGAGGTAATACAGGATAAGCAACAAGTTTCATCGATAAGTTTTATATACTAGGTACTATTGGTAAAACAACTATAATTTCATCGAAATATTTACAAAGTGAATATCTAAAAATGTTAAAGATTTCTATTAGTGAAGCTATGATGCAGTGAAGTTATTGTGAAATCATTTTTTATGTCAAAATGATGAAATAGGTCTCGTTTAAAACAATCAGTTGAATTCTGCAGTTTTAATATGATTTATTAAGAAATATTTTCTACACAAATAATATATTAGCAGAACAATGAGGACTCGAACAAACAAGTGTTGCGTTATTGTTTACAGCAATTCTAGATGAGGTCGAAAGATCACGACATTAGGCCTCGACTACAAAAACTTGTGAATAAAAACTTTAACTTACCCCATTCTGTAGGACAAAGCGGATCCGCAACAGTGAAAATATTTAAACCGAACGGTTTTCAAGCCGTTATATTTACTCATACAAAACATCGAGTATCATAACATATAAATGAATATATTCTAGAGATGGATTGATGAGTTATGTTGATTAGGGCCTCACCAGAATTGAACACTATATCCAACAATTAGACCACAAGCTAGAGTTATAAACGGAGCTAACACTACTCGCATTGTAAAGACATACTGTACTGACTGAGACCGAGATAACGTTGCGTTACAAAGTCCAGCCAAGTTTGGGGGGGGGATGTGTATCGTGTTAAATGTATTGAAATGTTGATTTATCTTAGAGCGATCACAGCTGCGTGTCAACAGCTGATCATTGAAAACATATGGTTATAACATTGTCGGTTGCTATGGCGACCAAAGGTGATTCATTTACGATAAATAGGTTCTATTTTTACAAAGATTTTCAAAATCAGCAAATTTGGTACCGGGCAGATTGTACTATGCTTTATTTTATGGCACGTTAAAATATTAGAACAATACCGGAACCTCTACAAGAATTTTAAATAGTTCATATTTTAAACATTACCCATAATAGCAGATTTACATTGTTTGAACATGAGGATATTATTTTAGTAGTCAAGTTACGAAAGGAAAACAGTTTGTTATGACTTTTTTACAAAAAGTATAAAGAGTGCTTTATTCAATAGCTATGTTTGCTGCACTCTTTCGGAAATAAGGTGGTAGCATCAAAGATAATATCTCGAAAACTATAAATCTCAAAATTTTAAAACTGCAGTTTGTTTGTTATGCTTAAAGGTGCCTTTTTACGTGAAATTAAAAGTCATGACATTTTGGCATGGAGACAATGCGACACAATGTCGTAGAATTTGTATTCCCAAACATTATACAGACTAAAAACAAACAGAAAATTTCGAGACAATTGGTTTTTACGAATGTCGACCACATGACGTTTACTTGGTACTGGGTACAAAATTCATAAGAGTGTAACATAAAGTGTCGTGACACTAAATTAGTTGTCATGAGTTATAGTTTGTAGTTATAGTTAGTTTGTTATAGTTGTTATAGTTATACCTTTGTAATAATGCCACGACATAAAAATTTATGGCTTTGTGATATAAACGAACCTTAAAACATTTGAAACGACAGGTATCATAATTTGTATACCTAATTTTAGGGCACCCAAAATTTGCAATAACGATTTTCTGGAGATAATCGACCGCGACTGACCTACAAGTAAGTGATCCTGATAGTGTGTGTATTTTTAGAAAGCCCTGCAAATAAAATGTAAAATGCGTTAATAATTCGTGTTACCATTCTCAATCGTCCATCGTACCCAATGAATAGTACGTGCGGTAATTGACCGATTGAGGTTATCTGACGGAGTAGAGATAAGAGATATAATACGGTCCAAATATTCAGATAGGATTTGCGATAACGCTACAAAAACGTTTACCATTCCATACGGTTTTTATGGAATAATAGAAACAAAATTATTTTATAAATATAATAAATACTACGTATATTTTACTTTCTTTTATTGACAAAACAATCTTAATAACGATATAATATTATGTTTTTAGTTTTTCGTCGATAACTGTGATCCTGTTATACAAACACTAGTTAGCGAATTTCCATAGGAAAAATGAGCTATTGCAGTGGCCCTTGTGGTAAGACCCAAGGTCGGGAGTAGCAAATGAGCACCGATCATGGACCCAGAACACGTTTTGGGGTGTCATTAAAATCCATATATGTAGCCTATATATGTGTTCGCACTCTAGCGGCCGCTATTAAGTTCGATTTGGTACACATGTTGGTTGTCACGTCGCTCGGACGAGTTCGTTAGCCAAAAAATCCAACAATCGGAAGCATGTTTTTTGACCGAAAGTAACTATTTTTTTAAGATTTTTCTACGTCAATGAATTTGTTTTTGAGTTTTTTCTACAAATATATATGTAGGCTGTTATTCTGCACATTTTGTTTTTTTACGCGACCTTATAGCTCGCTTGGTTCCCCCAAAATCGATCAAAATGTAAAATACCATAGAAGTACCCGGTTCAAAGCAATATGGTTGATTCTACGCAATGCATTGTGTGTTGAAATTACTCCTAGTAAGGGGGTTGCCGTGCGAAGCACGCAATTCTTTGTGTGTTGAAGATACTCCCAATATTCGGAATGGTGTGCGAACCATTTTGCAGCTATTCAGCACCGTCGTGAATAGACCTATTTCCCAAATTGTTGGTCGAAACCCTAAAGCATATACCTATAAACTTAATTTTGGAAATTTGCTCAAATCACGTCAGCGGTTCAGCTGCGTGGTCGAATTATTTTGTCTTTAAAAGATCAAAATATTTTGCTTGTTGTACAATTTTCATAAAACGAACGATTGTGTACTTCACATTAAAATGTAACCGCCACAATTTTGAAATGTAGACTAATTATAAAGTTTCAATATTTGGTATAGGCCTACTAATAAAAAGCAAAACAAATTATGTGTGTACCAAATTTGAACCCCACAGTTCATTTATTTCCACAGTTATATTTTTCTATAAAAAAATAGAGGTCTTCACTCACCAACCTAAGCGGCGAAGCAAATGTAACAGATTATTACACTGCAAAGTATAGTCTGATATTTTGACGGAAATACAATTGATTAGGACAGAGACACTTCGATCCTAGGGAGGGAGGGGATAGCGGTAGGTTAGAATAGATGCACTTGTATCAGTGTAGGTTGGTGGGGGCAGCGGTTACCTGGATCCTGACGCAAGCGCATTAGGGCCAGAGTTTTTGCTTGAATGACAAGAATTTTAGTATGTAATAGAGAGAAATCATAAATGGAGGATAGACGGAAAACCAACATTTTACGACCTATGTTTATATGCATTGTTTTTCTTAAAATGACACAAGAAACAAGCTGGTGAGTTGTTGTACCACATTTTTCAAACATTCTATAAAACATAATGATTTTATTTCTACATCGTACAATTCCTTTACAGCTTCGATCTTTTTATTTGCAATACCTTGTACATGTTGATTCTTAAAAAACAAAACCTTGGAAACAGAAAAAGCTATACACCTGTACAAAGGCTATCGCACGGATCTACGATTTCACGGCTTGCGTTACAACGATAACAATTGTTAAGGATAATTTATTTTCAGTATTGTTTTGCTACAGTTTGGAAACAAGATATAAAGCATGACGTTTCTGTTGCAATATATATTGTTTTTATTCTTATTATACACAAAAGATAGACTTCGTCACCGTCTTTTATAAATATTGTTCATTGCCAATATTTATCCAACTTTATTTCAACTTACCTTGTGCGGTTTAGCCAGCAAAACCAATTAAAGACACCCAACTAAATAGTTCTATTTTTCTCGTTTTCAAACCCTGCCCCGATAACCCTTTAGTACAATATGACGTACACCGAATACTATTCTAACTGTGCGACGAAGTACTCTGTACGTCCATTGGTGATTTACTTACACATCGTAACTAGTCAGCTTTAAAGCGAGTCAACCACTGTTTGCTTTACTACCGTCGTCTTACCACAAAAGTTTGGGTACGCGCTACGGTCTTTAAGCAATATGTTTAAGAGTTTTTAAATACATTGTTTTACATGAAACGTAAAGATCGATAATTAAATATGGTCAAATAGGGATCAAACGACTTATCACCACATGTATAACTAGACCGTAGACCACTGGCAACTCATACAATTTATATTTAGAGCCAAACATCCCCTCAGAACCACCACACACGGGTAACCAGTTTTGACAATCAATTTAAATACACTCATCAACTTAAAATTAACCTATATCATATTAATCATATACACTAGACAATAATAACGTTAGTCGATACCTTAGTTAGTCCGACTGCGATACTTACTGATCACGCTATTTAACCTACTACTCAGTGTCATAACGCCCCCGCGAACTCGGTAGCCACCTATAGTTAAACTTAGCCGATCATAATATTATATCACAACGAAATAAGGCAGTAATTTAGCCAGGGCCGGTGCGAGGCCCATGCAACACATGCGGTCGCATGGGGCGCCGGTCTGGCTGAGGGCGACTCTTTTCATTTTTCGTTCTAAAATCATTATTTGATTTTGCGACGCTATTAAACTGAAATTTGTTTGTAGTTTCGACTGTACTTCATTGACAGAAAGGTTTCAACAGATAGAAAACTAAAGCAAACATTTTCAATTAATCTATGACATCAAACAGTTATAAAAATGTGAAAAAGATGCAATCAGAGAAAAGTGCAAAAACATGCAATCAGTTTTGACGGCTGATGGCAAGAGTGACGTCAATGGAGATAAACTGCTGGGGGAAATCAACATTTTAGCTCCAGCTATAATATATAAGACAGTGGTCTTATATATTACAACAAACCGCCGTGTAATTGATATATTTCCCAATGTGTATGTTGCCTTAAGAATTTTTCTTACCCTCCCTATATCAGCGGAGGAAGGAGTTTTCCCCAAACTGAAAATAATACAAAAATACCTGCGATCGACCATTTCTCAAGTCTGAGTAAGTGAAATGGCAACATTGGCAATTGAAAACCAAATTTTAAACACTATTTATTCTGATTATATTTTTAAAGACGTTACCAAGCTAAGACGAGAAAAGTGTGTTTTTAAAAGTTTGTTCTTAAGAAGTCTGTTAGGATACTGTAATTATTAAACAGAACAGTATTTAAACACACAATTTGTTTAAATAAACTACGGTTGTTCGCTGCCAGTGTTTTATAATAATTATATAATAGGCCTATTATTAACAAATAATTACCGTAACATATCTTGGATCCGTACCAGATAACAATTTGTGTACTTCTAACCTAACCTAACCTAACCTATTTTCTACTTTTGTAGAATAGGCCTCTGATGCACGTGTGTACAGTACACTGTAAGTATTAAACATAACAGTATTTAAACACACAATTTGTTTAAATAAACTACGGTTGTTTGCTATCAGTGTTTTATAATGATATAATATAGGCCTACTATTAACAAATAATTACCGTAGCATATCTTGGATCCGTCACAGCTAACAACTTGTGTACTTCTAACCTAACCTGACCTGACTTAACAACACATTAAAGTAGGCTTAGTATTAGGGAAAATAACACATTAATTTACACTTTCTAGTAAATAACCATCCACTTGACTAGAGCCTAGACACATCGATTACACACTCATATTTATTATCTCGTGATTGTAACGAAAAAATACTATAAATAGGAGAAGGGCGAGTTAGACTTATCTTACGGAAAATAATGAATTTGTTACGTCCTTTCTAAAACAAATAAAGTATTACTTGGAAATAGGCTTATATACAGACAAATACCTTTTTTAAAACACAAAAGTAATTCAAATCGACCCATTAGTAATCGCTGGTGGATTGTCAAAAGAAATTTCGTTGTGCGTTTAACATTAGCTGTTGTTAAGAAAGCTACAAAATAAACGACATGTTTTACTGGAGAGAACAAAGGTATTGATGGCTCTTATACAGATTACGAGCTTTCATTAAAACTAAAATCATTGAATGCTTTGTGTTTTAGATAAATGTTTTATGGTCAAAGAAAAATAATGTTAGTACTTTAATGTTTAAAATATCGTAAAATTAAATGTCGAAATTATATTTTGGTAAGCGTTATTTTATGTTTTATCAACTTAATTACAGAAATCCTAAATCCGTTTACCACTGTTAATGTGTTTACACTTGACTTGCCCCAACAAAAATAGCCTGTTAAAACTGAAATAAAGTACTTTCTACGTTTAAGTTAAGACATTTATAAAGCATGCCGTAAACAATGCATAAATAGATATTAAAAACAAATGTAAATGGTTACTTTTATCTCCGTAGAACCAGTTAGTTTGTTTTAGCCGGTGGTTGGTCAATCACTTACAGCAAGTGATGATTCAACGTCGACTAGAAATATTCGATTGAAAAACCCAAACGAAGACAAAACAAATCGATTAGCGAAACCGTGTCAGTTGTCTCATCGGTAATGCTTTTCTGTATTGTAAACAAAATTAAAACAATCTTTTCTGTACGCTAACATAAAAAGAAGTCAATTAATAAACTGTTAGATGGTCTACCACAAGACATAATAAAACGATGTCGGGAAATAATCATAATTGATTCCTAAATAAAATTAGGCTACATTTTAAAATTGATTTTGTTCGTAATAACAGTAAGGAATTTTTGTAGGCAGATTTCAAAGAAAGTATGGTAGTTTCCATGGTGTGACTTGGAGGAAAATTGCTACATTATCTTTCACTTCATGGAGCCTAAACCACAAAACAATAATCAACTCAAAAGTTTATATATATAGATATGAACGTATATAATTTTATATGTATATGATACTAGCTGCTACCAGCAGTTTCGCTCGTAAATATGAATAAATGAACGAAAGAAATATCGGGTAATGAGCTTTGCCATTACACGCAATTCAAAAATCGATTTCAGATTATTTTAAAACTATTTATTATCTAAAACTTCAGTATGAAACAATTTTTGACACGACCAACTCTTACTATAAGGGGTGTCCAAAATGATGTGAACAAGCAATTCATTATTTCCTTAGTAAACACAATATCGCGCCCGTTAAAATTATAACAAATCTTCTAAATCTTTTGTCTGGAAATATTTTTGTATGTAGCAATTTTTAACGCAAAAAGCCAAAACATTTATTTAATAGCATGAACTAAGAAATCTACCTGAGACTGTTTTCATGTCAGTTCACAGTGAAAACTATTATTCATAATGAGTGCCAAAAAATGCTCAAGCCTCCCAACCAAAATTATAAAAACCTTCCTTAACAAGATAAATTAAAAACTTAAGAGCTAGGAAGGACTATGCCTGAAACAATACTTAACCAACAAGATAAGTCAGACACAAGTAATTTTAAAAGGCTTTTTCTAAAAAAACCTTTCACAAATTTTTAGTGGATTTTTGTGTTTGACAAGTGAATATTGTTAAATTGTTTTTCTTACTACTATAACGTAATGCCTTTTGTTTTTTTAATCGTACAAATAAAATTGTTTATTTTGGATTAAAAGATCATCCTGAAATTGCCTTCTGTTTTTTTTTTTTTTATAAATGAGCTGCCAGTGGGTACTAGTTGTTTCCACTTTCTCCACACTGATGGAATGTACACTCTAAATATACTATTTCACCAGATGAACTGTGTATTTTAATCGGTTTAATTTGTATAAATGTACTGTAAATTTAACTTGCCACACGGATATAATGTATATAGGCTCACCTGCTACACAGTTCAGTTTCATCGATAAGACTGTAGTACCTACACAGGTTAGCGTTGTTGTCCGCCATGTCTTCAACTGACACTGACACACGCCCCACCTCTACCAACGCTATTTACAGAACGCATTTACAGTCAACATTAGGCTTTACGTAGGCGTTTAATTACCGTCGGTAGAAAGATATTCGTTAGTTTATTGCTAATCAAAATAGTAAATTTACAATTTCTTTACAACAAACATGGCAGTAAGTTACGTTTAGGTTGTCAATTCAGTCAATTTATTTACCTTACTTTATTTTATGTATACTACAAATTGAACACAAATGCTGGAAAACTAATAGATTTCTGTTATTCTCAGCTCTTCTTGCCCCATCCTTCTTGCCTGTTTGTTATTATATCCCACAAAGTATTACAACAGGCTTTACCGCAACCAAAACATTGTTTCTTTATAGACGTGAATTGCGGTCTTTAATTTAAACGAACCTTACATTTTACTTTCTCACTATACTATAGTATAGAGAAAGTATAGTGATCGCAAAAAAAATCGATGTTGAGATTTTTGTGGAAATATCCGTTTTGGGACCCCCTGAGTCCAAAAAAGTGGTTTCTACAAAATGTCTGTCTGTATGTATGTCTGTATGTATGTCTGTATGTCTGTATGTCTGTATGTATACAAAGCTAGAGAGAAAACTATTTGATCGATTTCAACCAAATTTGCACCAGACATGTCCAGTACGCCTGTATAGATGCAAGAAAAAGGGTTTTGAACAATTTTGAAAAACAACCCCCTTTTTGGCAAAAAAACCCCCAAAAAATCAGTTATTATTTTTTTATAAAAAAACGGCTCTAACGATTTTGATAAAATTTGGCTTATTTGTAGCCTTTAATGTGCCCTACCATATGCAAAAACCCGCATCTTTCTAAAAATTCTGGTTTAGCTAATAATAATAACTGATTTTTGGGGGTTTTTTGGCCATAAAGGGGGTTGTTTTAAAAAAAATTTCAAAACCATTTTACGTGCATCTATGAAGACCTAATTGACGTGTTTGGTGCAAATTTTTTCGAAATCGATCGAATAGTTTTCTCTCTAGATAATAATAATATTTATTAGTTAATCTCCAACTTTAATAAAAAAACTCTCCTACACCACCCTACAAGTCACAGTGAATCTGTTTAGTAATTTAAATGTATTTGTGAGAAAGTATGTGCCAGTTCCTGGTACCGTTTATTTTAATTAGTTTAAATCGTTTGCTTGAAACATTTTGAAATTCGAAGAAAATCTTAGATAAAGGAGAATTTTAGGGATTTCATCACTCATCTATCGTCCATAAATTATGTCTTTCCAAAATTGTATTTTTAAAACTTTGTATAATAATAGATTTCCCCAAATAATGTAAATATTCACATCATCCAATAATCATCTACATAAAAGTATAAATCATATCCAACTCATTTAATCTTGAAAATAAAACAAATATTAGCAATTATGAATTGTGTAAATATTAAATCAATTATGTATTTCAATATGTAAATAAGATTAAAATAAATAAATTCAGTAAAAGGTACCTAATAAAAAGTAAAAGTATTTTTAAAAAAAGGTAGAAGTTGGATACAAGACAACAATGGGATTGGAGGAGACATTCATAATTAGACTTCTGAACCAGTCAGACCTGCAAAGAGCGTTGAAACCATTACTTGCGTGTAGCAATGAGTCATTAGACAACCATTTCAATTTTGTGAGTCAGTGCATTTTAAAAGATTATCAGATCATCACAAGATTAAATTTATTCACAACTTAGAGGTACCGGTACCCAATTTACTGTAAACAAAACTATTTTCATTTATATATATTTTTTTAAACCAGTGAAAATTTTTATAAACAAAACATTTTCTTAATACTAGTAATCAATCATCATTTTATTATTTTGTTCATTAAACTGTATTTACATCTTTATAATCACTATCGTTTTTTAGTTTGTAAGTTTTCTTAGTTTTAATGCATTTTATTTCCTGTTGTATTCGATATTTTTCCAGATATCCTTTATAAGTAGATTAGTCCAAATTAATAATCCATCGGTTTTATTGTATACAGTACACAAGGTTGATAAAATAAGCTTTAAACCTTTTTATGAAACAACAACAACAAAACTAATCAAGGCTGTTTAAAAATTGCATTTAGCCTATACAGTGCACTGAACTTTCGGAGCGTATTTTATCACATAAAAATAAAGAAAAAACACAGCCATTCTTGATTCAGACTTTACAGTGTTCCTCAAATACCCACCCTAAAATGACCGACAGCTCCCAGACTATTACCATTGTATTTGAATAACGTAATAGAACTCCGATCCAATGCAATATTACAATCCACTGGAAATTCGATAGTGGCGCTATCTATTGGGGAAACGACGGAAGCGGTGTGAAGCACCAATGCTACCAATGATTTCTCCCTAGCGCTACCTCGCGGCGTGATCATGCACTATTTTCCCGACAACCTTTTTTTCGGCACACAGCCCCCGTATGCATGCATGATCTATTTTATTATTCATAATATATGCTATTACTGAGCTAATAACCTCGGATACGTACTTTATAAAAACACCGAACTGAAAGTGAATAGAAACAAAGGTCGTATCCTCTCCAAAGGGCCACCTCTCCCCCCAAATTATTCCATTAATTATTACTGAGATAACATTTTACAGTTACGATTATAATCATACTTGTTAAGTTGTTCTGAATTGTACATATTTTAAAAGACAAAGTGTACGTAGTCTAGGAAATAAAATGTACGTTAACTAAACAAATTTCAAAAATAATATGCATTTAAAATTAGATGCATTTTTGTCAACCAAGTATTGTTCTCCAGTATTAGGGTTTAGTTTAGTTACCTTAGAAATTAGGTTCAGTTTAATTTATTTTGTTTGAATTCTTATCAATTAGCTGTAGGTATAGTTTGAAGTTGTTTAATCAGGGAGGCTGAGAGACTAAAGCGTCAGTCCAATCTGCTACAGTTGGGAAATTTAAACGCAGGTTGTATCGCTTTGAACCTAGTTACTGGCTGTCGATTTACATGCGATACCCCGCCTTAATTAGATTAATTAACATACAATAAAAACGTTAAGCAAAAAAAATGTAGGCCTACTCCAGTTAAACCAAGCAATGTTATCCACTTCAACTTATTTGACTTTAAGTTTATCTACGGCTAAATCATACTCTATGATACAAATATATACCCCAACTACTCGGATTCTAACCGGGAACTTCAGCTTCTGAATCAGTTACTTTAACCCCTCGGCTAATCCCCATCCGTACTAAATAAACACCATGTTTAACATTTTGGAATTTTCCGTTAGGCATCATAAACAAAAGAATGATGTACCGCATTACAACATTGTCACTACTGATTACCGTACAAACATGCGGAAGATGATAACAGAAACCCCTCCGTAAGCTTTACTTAATTAATGAAGCTTGGGAAATACGTCCGTGACGTCACCACTGCTCCGAGGCAATCCGGTTTCTACCTTTCCATATTACAAACACAAAGTTGGATACATCACTACCAGTATTAGTAAAGGCGGATTTACAAGGGTCACTTTGGATGAATCACTTTCAATAATGAAAGTGATTGTCTGGGATAACCAGTAGGATACACACGTTCGAATCAAGCTAATAAAAAGTAAAAGTAAACCATGAAAGCATTTTGTTATTATAAGTGCTAGATTGGCGTGTGCACTAGAAAAACTATATTAATAACAGCACATCAAAACGTCACAGCTATATTCTATTATAACAAGAATAATTGTCAATATCGACCGATCTGAATTGGGTTAGGTTCATTTCGCTTTCAAAAATAAAAGATCCAATAAAAATGTATTCACGGTTCTTATTTTATGGGGTTTGAACCATTGTCAAGTCCGACAGGACGAAGCGTTCTCGAGATATGATAAGGCTTTATTTTAAGGGCAAAGTTAGGACCATCATATCATCTCTTCCACTTAACCCAAAAAAAAAAAAATAAAATAAAATATAATTAAAATGAAAAATATAAATCTTATTAAACGTACAAGTTTAAGAATTAAGTATTAAGAATAAATTCACAAATAACATTATAAATAAAATGAACATGGTTCATCTTAACAATAAAAGTAAGGCCCCTTTCACACCGAAGATGCAAGACACAAGATACATTCATCGTGGATGCAGGAAGCATGTGCGTCTTGCATCTTGATAAAGAGCTTTCTCACCAAAGATGCACGTACCACTTGCACCTTCTGGTTATATCCATTAGTTTAGTTTATTACGTGAGTTTGAAAGATGAATAATCAATCATTCGACTCTTCACATGACGAAATTATAATTCTGGCTTGTGCAGTCAGAAGAAGACGAAGTCGACGAAGGAATCGTTTATGGCAGCATCCATACTCTGTGATAATGCTGGAGAGCATAGCCCTGCTACTGTGTCTCAGCAATTACTGAACCATCCAGTAAAGTTTCAGTCGTATTATAAGTGAGATTTCAACTTTTAACAAGTTGTTGGATCTCATGGAATCATCACAGAGTCGTCAGGATACAAATTATCGGTTGTGTGTATCTGTGAAAGAAAGACTATTGATATTTCTGAGGTAAGTAACTATATTTCCCCATGAATAGTATAACTCATGTCACATGAATAACAAATTAAGTGCGTAAAACATTAGTGAGATGAGCAAAATAATGCACAAAAATGATCTGACCATTCTCGGAGCTACTCAAAGTAAAAGAAAACTGTTTTCTACAGAAAAACAGAACAATAGTATGCAAAATAGGCACTTGTTCTGACATTTTTGAAACGTGTGAATGTAGCTTAAACAGAAAACATTACGTAGGACTAATGCAACTGTGTGAATCACATATTTCCGAAAGTCGGGCGAGTCAGATTTCCAAGGGAGAGGCGAGTATGCGACCAGCACAACAAAGATGGACGCTGTTCGGTGTGAAACCTCTCGTTCAATTACGTAATCTGAATACAAGATGCATGCATTTTGCGTCTTGCATGTTCGGTATGAAAGGGGCCTAACTCAACATATATATAACCTACTATATATAAAAACCTATAGTTCATGCACTCGTTCACTCACTAGGCCTATGGCATACTACAAAATAACAAAACACACCTAGGCATAAGCTAGTCGACATCTTGAAGATGCCTAAAATAATATTCCTTTAAAGATATGGAGAACTGGACCCATATCTTTCAATTTTAGATAAAGCTAGTTCCATAAGGGACAGGCTGCATCAGTGAAAGATTTGCTAAACGTTCCAGTCCTGTGCTTTGGAATTATGAGCTGTTTGATGCACAGACAAACCATTTTACCAAGTACAAATGAACTCTTGCTTGGACGTAAGAAATTATTTGGTTTACCATGAAATACTATAACGCCAACAAATCGATGAATGAAACAATATAATATGTAACAACATATATTTGAATTATATACAGTAACCAATTATCGTTGATGTTTTCTTCTTCTGTTTGTGTATTTTCACTTTATTAACCTAACCTAAAAAAGTTTAAATTATTTGTCGTTGCAATTTTACATGGCACGCTACTTAGACTCGATTTGTAAAAAACTCCTTTATTTTAAAATTGCTTTTATTAATTTGAAAATAGCAGCCATTTGAATGCCTTAAAAATAGCCTAATGTAATAATAAAATTCCTCCAAAAATAATGTAAAAACTGTAAATTTTGCAAAAAAAAAAACAAAAACTATCAAGAGGAAGTTTCTTCTGCATTGAAAGATAAAATTTAAATTTTCTGAAGATTTGGGGATCAATTTGATAGTTATTGAGAATACAAATTAGAGAATTTTTGAGACTAGAATAAGTAGTTTGTTATGTGCTGGCGCTTGACCTTGAGAGTGCAAGCAGTTTTCTAGTCACTCTTCAGTGGAGGGGGAACCGATCCGGGCTCTCTGATTCGCTAAAACAAATTAAGCCTCACCACCACAAGGCTTTCTGCTCTCTGCCTCTCCAAACGTGTTCACATAATAAACAACCTATACCAACTCTCGAAATATAGAGACAATGATTGGATAGGATAGACCTAAAAACTTAAGACCTGTGTAACAAACCATTCTAAGAAAACGTTTTTTATTTCATATTATTTCGCTGGAAGTAGTTGTTTACTCAAATAGCTTATGCGTACAAATTGCGGAAATTGTCCAAATAAACCAACCTAAAAATACCGTATGTACAATTTATCATCGTAAAACATTATTTAAAACAGAATACAATTATTATAGGCATAACAAAACAAATCAATTATTTCAAGTACCGTACTTGAAACATATTCAAATTCTACTACCAACAGTAAATACTTTTAAAATGTTAAGCAGTAAAGTGAAATAACAGTAAAGATAATTCATACAAAAATACTTAAAGCAAACTTTAGTTAAAAGCAAAACTTGTCTTCGTGTTCATTCCTCCAGTTGTATTTACATCACATACGGACCGTTACCCAACCACGACTTGGCTTGGATCGAGTTTCTCTAAGATTATTTTAATATTAAACTAAAACTATTTAATGTTCTGTCAGTTAACTTCGCTCGCTCATTTATTTACACAATAATTTAATGTAGCCTATATTTAGGTAGAACGTTTAATTATATACAGGGTGTTTCAACAATGTTGACTAATCATTCACCTTCGAGTTAATTGCATCTTTTACAGTAAACAAGTTCCAATAATCATACAACCTAAAATACTCAGTTTCCGTCCAGCCGCCATTTTTTTTTTTTTAGTAAATAATGTTTAACTCTAATCCAACACCATGCATAAACATAAGTAATGTATATACACACAACAGCAAATCTGCTCATGATTTAGTTTTACAATGTGTAAATATTCCTTTAGGTAAAGTAGGCTACCAAAAAATTTGTTTTTTCAACGTATTTCAATCTGAGAAGGTTAACCGTCGTAGTACTGAACTAATTCCTTTCATAATGTTGTACAATCGAATTAAATTCCTAAAAGTTCCTTTATTTAATCAGGTTAATAATAAGACAAAATCAAATCATCTCAACAAACTGTTTATATTTAGTTAATTTACTTACGGACATTTACATATTGGAAAGAACATGAATCCAGTTAGTACTTTAGGTTATACATTATAATTAACAGCTTGAATTTAAATTACATCCATTTTTGTTAAAATCTAGGTCTATGTAATTATTTTGATTAACTGATGCACCCAGTCAGCTGTGTGTATATTAATATGTGTACGTTGATACAGAGAACAAAATGTGTAGCCTACTCACGTAAGATATTGTATTTCTTTAAATACTGAAATTAAATTTTCTACATCATTAATGAACCTGTGTTACTAAATAAATTCTAAATTACCCTCCAGTGGAAGATTTTCAAATAAGTTTCAGAATTTTCGGAGACTACCCTAAACATACACACAAAGAAATATATAAAGTTTACAAATTATAATATTAGTACAGGCTTGTAATTTACAACAAACAATGATTTCCTTTTTTCACAAATTAGCTAGAACTTTATTCATTGTAAAAAACAAACTTCTACATGATGTTCTACATTGATTGTAAAAAAATGAAAACAAACTCTAGCTTCGTTTACGTACCGTCTTGTATTTAGATCCTTCATCTCGGCAAGACCGTCGTAGACTGACTGAGCCTATGATTAATTACACTTTCCCAGATAAACTGAAGCTATATTAGAGGTCACTCGAGAGCAAAGACCACGAGAGGTAAAGCTGATACTATGCAAATTATTACACAATCACAAGTAAATAAAACACCCAATGTATACAAAGGAATGAACCACGCGTGTACAAGTAACGGATGAAGAAAAATCTATACTAATTTTATGAAAGACCCATGCGTGTTTCTCACGGAAACCCATTAAAGCCTCCACACGCATATTTTACTGTTTCTCTTTCAATAAACTAGACGGATTAATCAGAATCTCAAAGCTTGTTGGTAAATAATATTAAACTCTATATGTGTACCCACGCGTGCGTTGCTATGGCAACGACTTTTAAACACGAATAACTTACTAAGGTTTTATACACAAGCACTAGCTGTACCCGTGACTTTCGTCACGTGCAACAATGGCCGAAAATACCGTAAAACTATCCTCAAAAACTATTAAACGTTTTTCATTGTTGACTCCTTAGATGGCGTCGGAAAACATGTCAAATATGAAAGTTGTAGAGAATTAAATTTCCAATCGTCAAGGTCGTTTCAGATTTTTCTTTAAACCGAGCGCTGAAAACCTAAAGACGTTTAAAAAGAGGGTAAACCAAAAAGTTGAAAAACGAATCTTTATAACTGCTGAACTGTGCAACCTACAGAATCGGTTCGGTTGCCATTCGGAAGAACTCGGCGAGCTGAATAAAATGAGTATCTCAAATTGAATATAGGTGCTATCAGTCTAAATTTATATGCAGACTTAGTCATTTAGTTAATAGTAACTAAATTATAAAGAAGAAATATAATTTTTTTAAGTATAAAATTAAGTTAGATGTAAGACAACAATAGTTTGGATGAGGCCATACAAAAATTAACTAATTATTTTTTGGCATATATGTACCATTGTGCTATTGGACAATAATTTCAATTTAGGGAACGTAAATATAGTCACTACTTCAAGATACCAAATTTATATCAACAAACTCTATTTAATCATAAATATATCAATGAACATTTTATGCAAACTATATTTTTTTAAATTATAATAATCAAGATTTTTATTTTGTAAATGAAAATTGTATTTAAATCGTTAATGTTATTTATCACTATTCATTAGTTTATTATTCACTGTTCATTAGTTTGTAAGTGGTCTTAATTTTAATATATTTTATTTCCTGTTA
>JAGFPH010000066.1:910340-928798 GCA_018207615.1 Philaenus spumarius
ACCAGGGAGTTTTTAAGTACATTTTAATGGAAATGAATTTTATATATAGTTTGTACAATCAAATGTGTGGCAAATCTTTACAGAAAAGGAAATTAGTTTATTGCAGGGTGTCTGTTTAAATACATTTTATTGAAAATGAATGGTATAGGCATACTGTATATTGTTTGAATATGTTTGACAAGTTCTATGACGAAAACATGCGAATTAATTAACGCATTGGTTTTAGAAGAGTTAATATAGAAATGATCTGACAACGCTGTTACATATAGGTTACCAAAATGGTTGACTGCTGTGTGTGTTAATTGAACTTTGTTTTATTTTCTTATTTATTTTACAGTGGCGTGTATAGTTTCATTATATTTTTGAATTAAATAGGAAGTTTTTTTCATTGTTTCTCATCAACACAAATTTACTACACTTACATTTCTCTTTACATGTCATTTACTTACGAAATGTTAAGCGTTTTCATACGTTCCTGTATATTCTGCGTGGCTTTATTATTACTTGTAGTTACACACAACAGTCACATTAAATGTAAACTCTTTCGAGATGATAGAAACCTTGGTGTGTTAGTCAAACTCCCAAAACGTTAAGGCTATTATGTATTGGCTAGTACAACATTGATTTTTGACCCCACTTTTACGTGCAGAAGTATAAATACAAGCATGCCAAGACGTTCTGCTTACTGTGTACTACTTACGGCCATGTATCGCGACGTCTTCTGTTCGGTTCTTCCCAACAAAACACACCACTGTCTTCGTCGCTATCACTTCGTTTCATCTTATCCAAGTCCGACCACTCGGGCATTATCACTATAACTTGGGCTAACACAGTTTTACCTTCATAACGCCCTTGTCAACTCGATGGCCTCAGTCATATTGAATAATTTGAATACGACTTCCGTTGTAAGCCTACAAAACCGACCTATATACGTTGATTAATCGTCAATAAATCAACTGTTGTCACTGTAACATTTGCAATTAATAGAACTAGGAATTCACTTTTGGGGAATATTATTTAGGTATAGAAAGTGATACGAGTTGTCACGATTGCCTAAACATCGGGTTTACGAAATTTGTATGAAAACAATGCCTCCGAGATGTTATTTGACTTATCAGTATGGAATACTAATTATAAAAAGAAAAACACCTAATCATGACCATGAAGGCACTATTAAGGCTCTTCTTTACCTTGAAGAAAACTCCCGAGTGTACAGTATGATTTCAATGCAAAAGGCCTGACTCAAGCCGCAAAATCGTTGAAACATGCATTCGTAATACCGTGTTTCGGATTCTATTTATAAATTAATAATCTGGGAAACTACTTTAAGTTATAAAGAAGGCTTTATATTTTTTACGTGTTGGCTTAAAATATGGAAATTATTGCTTAAAACTCCCAAAAAATGCGTTAAAAATAATCGATTTTTACTCATTTAAACTGTTGATTAAAAGGAGTTGCCGACGATTTCTTTCAATTATGAGATATAAGACAAAAGCACAAAGCCTTCACAACTTTTTAGGTTGAAACACGGCAGTACGAAGTGCATATTTTTGCTGTTTTACGCAAGGTATAGAAGACCCTTAAGGGTCTGCTGTAGTGGCAGCCATCTTGGATTTTTATCCCATAAGAGCAATGTTAAATTTCAAACCATTTATTTCGTTTATTTTTTATCATAAATTTTTTTGCAAGGTCTCATTTTAAGCACAGTCACAATACGCATCCGTCTTGCAATTTACATTTTTTTAAATGCTTTTGATTTTGACATTTTGTAAGTACAAAGTTAGAATTTTTTTCCCAACACAATAAAAAATTAATAACGAAAAATAATTTCAAGCCGGATCCGAAATTTTATAAAGAATATTCAGTTTTTTTCAACACCCAATTACAAAAGATAGACTTATAAAATGGTTTGAAATGAGGCAATGTCAGCGCAAGAAATTTCACTGTTTAGATAGGGATATAGTGAGAGGCGTTTGCGTTTCCGGTGGCTTTCCCGTTTACTGGAGCAGACCCTTAAGGTGAATTTTCCTAATCGGGTGGAATAGGCATGAGGTTTCTCGGACGTAGACTACGTTACGATATTTCCGAGCTACCATCACTTGAAACATACAGCTCACATGAGGAGTCAAATTACGAATGCTTATATTTCTGGTCGATTTTAATGACAAGACAGCTGAATAAAATGGTGCCAGCGATGACTGGTTATAACAGCTGATTCGGAAAAAAGGGTTAACAAAATTTTAGGTTGGGCCTATACTCAAAAAACAAAGGTTTCTTGAAAGTATTTTACAGTCATTACAATAGTAACAAACTTAACAAATTTAGAATCAGTAAATTATTCTTCACAACCAACAAGCTTTTTTACTTTGAGTTAAACACAAAAAAAAACAAACAAAATTAAACGAAAAGGCTTAATGTATTATAATTTAAACATTATATTGTTACTTATTATAGATAAAACAGCTGATTCGGATCAAAATCTTAAAAACACTTTTTTACGTTAGGCCTATACTGAACTAAAACTCGTTTCTTGAATGCATTTAGATTAATTACCATGGCTTAGCAAAATTAATTAGAATCAGTTAATTCTTCGTCACAAAATAAAAAAGGATGATGACAAAGTAAAAAGGATATATCCCAGCATAGCTGAAACACATGGGACAAAAAACACCCAAAGAACCACTAGTAATGGGGTGAGAAGAGGGTGATATGTAAAAACAATCGAAAACTGATGTAACTAGTGACAAATCTATTATTTTCGAAGGACGCCGAAATGATCCAAAAATATCGTAATTAATATTTTGTGCACGAAAAACTAAAAATTGTTAAGTAGAAAAGCACGGGAATTCAAACTAGCTAGTTATAAATAATAGTTTACAAAATGTAACATCAAATTGTGAGTAATTTTAAATATACTCATAGACTAATTTATCTCTCTTTATATTATATATATTATGTTAAACAATGCTTCAAATTGAGCTAAATTGGCGGAAACAACCGACTTTGTACGACTGTTTACGCTTACCAGTAATCTAATTTTGTATGTAATAAAGTATTATATTTAAGAGTTCATTACAGAATAATGACGTCACTGTTTATTTTAATTTCACTCCTATTAAGGATGTGCAATACAGTCCTCTTCAATATAAGTTATCTTTCATCGAATTTTTAAGATAATCTTTTGTAATTTGCACGAAATCGTTCATGAACATCTAAATTAATTATAATTCGTAGGTGACAAAAATTGTAAATTATACATTTTTATTAAAGATATTTGCCTATAAACAAGACGAAAAACATGATTTGCAGTCGAGACACTTGCTAGCAGTAAAACATCTTGACGAATTTTGTTACCTACTAACCTATACATTGGAACTTTCTGCAAATTGAAATGTCGTACTCAAATGGCGGAAACTAAAAATAAGACTGGCATTAGTAAAAACGAAAGTGTATACAAGCGATATTCTAGTCGCACTCGAGTGCTTTACCAATAGGCTAGCCTTCACAAGGTTGGCTCCGCTCACCCTTAGGCTGAATTGGCATTACTTCATAACTGTTGAGTTTTTACTTTTTGAGGTTATTGTTTACTTAACCATAAGTTGTAACAGCTGCTTTTTACCATCACGATTAATATCTAACAGCGTTATTGAAGAACTTCCGAGATGTTTTTCACTTCCATCCATTTAACTTATATATGGAAACATAATCAAATATTTTATAAACTAAAAAGGTATTGCTATAAAAATCGTCTTACGATGACCGCGAGTGTATCCATAATTAAGTTTTACTTGACAAAAATCGAACAATTCTCTTTGACTATGAATTGTACCCAGATGATTTCGGAGAGCTTTGCTTCGATCCCCCAATTATAATAATTTTGTATGTAGCCAAAAAAACTGAGTTTTTATACTGGACCATTACTTTGTAGTTATTAGTCTTGCGTCATCGCCTACGCTGCAAATGACGCAAAAAGACCGGTTCTCGTCCTCCAGGCTCTACGCCATATCAGAGACTTATTATAACAGAAACAATTAAGCATTTTATTTTTAAATGTTGACTCCATTTGCGAAGAAATTGATAAACATACCCTATGGATTGTTAATCTTATATTTTAATCCAATTTGCCAGCTGATAGTGCACCGACCATAACGGCAAGTTCAACTACAGAAATGCGGAACTATTGTTTTTATCAACTGGGCTGAGCCAAGGACGCTTGCAAAACTATTTATTCTAAATCCAACTTTTGCGACACGAAACTTGATGTGTCTTGAAATCTGACGATAATTTTTATAATTAATTAAACAAGGAAAGACGTATCAAATGGAGTAATATTGGAGTTTAAAATGTTTTTTTATAATATCCAGAATATTGTGACATCAATAATAAACACTTTAAAACCAAAGGGGAAAAACAAATAACCATAAAAGAAATAATGAGAGAATTGCTGCCTTCTTTGAATGTTGTACAATATAATTAACTACAATAGTTTTATAAGATGTAGGTCTAATTTTCTTATAGATCAATGCATTTCTTTCGAGTTATGATTTAAAATTATGCACCTAGAATTTGTTTTTAAATAAATTTATCTCAAATAAGAAAACTTCTGATTTTTTAGTAATAAATTACTACGTAATGTTAAAATCAAAACTAGTTTAGTCTAAACGCAAAAATGATTAAAACACTCCATTTTATTTACTGTTTAATAAAGTAATTCAAACAAATTGGGATAAAACAAATACTCTTTAAAATTTATTTATTTATTTTTCTATTAACAAAATTTTCTGAGCTATGATGGAACCTATTCGTTTCTAACAAAATATTATTTCAAATTTGTAATTCTCTTCTTGTGTACACAATTGCAAAGTCTAAATCCTACTATATTAAAACGCCAATGTTTGTCCAAGTCAACAATCTCAGGAACGTAAAATCTAAAAGTACCGATGTTTTCCTTTTCAAGTAATTCAACTGAAAATCATCCTTTTTATCTTATTTATAAACAAATTATTTTAATTCCTTTATAAATAATTTATAATTTACCATTTCTGTAATCTAGGAACTGTAGTTTAGATGATCATGAACAACTTCCCGCCAAATACCATACTTTATCTTTAAAATTCAAAGAAAGACTATGGATAGCTGTACGGATCTGTTTCGTCACGGTACTGATAAACAATGGCACACGATAAAATGATAATGTGTTCATACAACCAATTTAAAATGAAAGAGTTATTCAAATGAAAGTCTTTTATTAATTCATTTATCGTGAATCTACTCTAATTATTTCAAAACTTTTTGAATATTAAATATTGTTTAAGGGGCAAGTCGATTAATTTCAGGTTATTTTAAGTATGATCAGGTTTATCCGAGGTATTTTATATAGAAAATAATCCAAAAATTATATAAATTATTAGTCAGATTTTCTAATACCTAAAGCAATACAAAACTATTAATGTATGAAGTAAGCCTAATTGAATGAAAAATAAAATTATAACATAAATCGATATTGGAGCCATTGTTCATTTCAAATACGCAAGTTCAATCAAAGCTCATAAATCAAATTTATGGTTTTTCCACAAATTGAGTCAATATACAGTTACACAGAATAAGAGTGCTGGGTAGGGTCTTGTATGACAGTTTATGACCTTTTAATTTTCATCCAAAAATGTTTTATCAAAATTCTACTTTTCAAAAATAAGCCTTATCATTCTTTCACTTTAGTGCAAAGTTAAATATATTGCCCCTAAAACATTTCTTTATAAAGTACTACATTATAGATTTGTTTTATAATAGGATCGGAAACATCTGCAATCTTATTGTACAGAGAATACAGTCCAGGTGCATAAAAAGAGACAAAAAGTAAACAGAATTGCTTTAAACAAAATCAATTATTGGTATTAAAATATTCAATAATTAATTGCCTTTAGAGACCAGGAGAGAAACAAAGTACGTATTTCATATGAAGCGCTGACTTTTCGATTTCGAGTTCTGAGGTGGATTATTTTAAAATCTAATAATATAGTGTACATTTGATATCTTTTGTAAAATTTTGTGCCTTGGGGTTTTATCTACTCGTATTTTATAAAGGTCTGAGTGTCTGGGAGTATGTATGTTATTAACTAAGTAATTTATGTCTATATTTGGTTTTTCACTTCTTAATTATGTATAGAACAGCCTGCTAAGATATACCCCCGTAGAAGTAGTCGTATTATTTTATTAGTGTACAAGGAAGCTATGATATTATATTATTAAGTTTAAAAATAAAAGTTCAATTTATTTGGTTTCGTCTTACTGTGTACTGTGAGTTGATCAAGGCACTTGGAAGTGGCAATTGGTTCAGATGTTTCCATAAATCCTACGACTATAATAAAATATCTCTCTATTACAGTATATACAAATTCTGTCATTCAAGCAAAAACTCTGACTACTGTGCATGCGTCTAGATCACCACCACCCTACCCCAATCCAAGTGGTTCTGTCCTAATAAATCATAATTTCCGTGAAAGTATCAGAGTACTTAATAATCTGTTTGCATTTGCTTCACCGCAAGTGAGGAGCGAGGGGCGAGTAGATGAGGGGATTGGCATGCGAAGCGAGCAGGAGATCCTTCAAGAAGAATGATATATAGATTGGTTAGTTAGTGAATCATGAGTGAAATTTGCTTTTATATCCTATAAACAGAGAAAATATTATACACCCAGAGAGCTCATTTTCAAGGTTAGAGATGTTAACGCCAAAATTTTTAAACTAACAAGTCAAACTACAAGGTTTTGCGGGAAATGAGTCTTCTATTCTGCCTACAGAGTAGCCGTTCAAATTGGAAACAATGACGAGTTATATTTTTATTATTCCATTTATGCATTGAATTAGATTTGCTGTGTTGGTTAAAGATTTTGATTAAAGAAGTTGGAAAATTACTGCCAATATTTGCAAGTTTCGACATATTTGTATGTAGCATGAAAATGTAAAGAAAATCCTCATTTTCACTTATAATTTTTCGTCAAATAAATAATATATAAAATAAATAGCTTATCGATATTGGTACATAAAACGTCGGCAAAGCCTGATGTCAAAGAGACTAACACGAATACTATAATCACACGACATCACTCGATCACGCAAAATGCAATCACCAAATGGTTATAATACTGTACAGTCCTGAACGTTTTCCCAAATCTAACCTACCTACTTGATCAAAATATTCGCACCACTCGATATCACGTAGTACACTGTACACACTACTACTGAGTGACACTGCAAAACACAACCGCGTGGCCGCGTATTCAACACACACTGACTCAAGGCTAGGCAATGAATGCTTGCTTCTCGTTGCCATGGTAGTTCACCGGGTCATCTGATGACTCATGATTTCCAAGAAAGGCCGACCGCAACCATCATCATATTATTTATTATTCCCATTATATTAGCGACGAATTGGATCAATTAAACAAAATAAAATTTTACAACGTTTACTTGGCCATTGCATTAGTTATTTGAACCTAGCTTTAATGAAATCACATATTATTTGTATTTTTTCCCGGAAATATTTATTGACTTAATCTCCAACGATTTTTTAAAAAGCATTCGAAACTTCTGCATTCCAGTCAGAAAGGTCCGTGACTAGCGCCCAGTAACCATATAGAAAAACCAAATAGTAGTAGAATTTCCGTGAAAGACATTTTATGCTGGTTAATATAGTTAGTACTATATTTCTAGTTAGTAATGTAGTTAGTAGTAGTGTATAAAACACATTACATAAGTAGACTATGTAAACACATTTTATTTGAAGAAGGCAATGTGTAATAATTGTTTTTAAAGTAGGCTTTGTACGCTGATTTAAATAAAAACCCGAACCATAAAACAAGGAACAAAAACAATAGCTAAACAACTAAATTGTTAAGTTCTGTTTAATACGTTACCCTTATGTACATTTCGATGACACGGTCATCATCCTCAGACGGATGTACCTCTGTAATATTGTATGTATACTTTAGTAGTGTTAAAACCCACTGAGGATGATGACCATGTCATCGAAATGTACATAAGGGTATCGTATTAAACATAACTTACAATTTAGTTGTTTAGTTATTGTTTTTGTTCCTTGTTTTGTGGTTCGGGTTTTTATTTAAATCAGTGTGATTTTGTCGCCACAATGCTCTTTTATTTGTTTAATAGGCTTTGTATAATATTATTATTTAAAGTAGGGTATGTATTATACGTGTATCATGTATTATACAGAATCACCAATCGACATACATGCACATGATATAAAGTAGGCCATGTTTAACAAATACTATTTAAAATAGGCCACGTTTTACACATAATTATTTAAAGTAGACAATGCATAATATATATTATTTAAATCAAACGTTTAATAACATATTGTTTTTAAAGTAGGAAAGTTATGAAATATTATTATTATACAGAAAGTAGGCTAAGCGATTTATATAGCCTACATTTAAAGCTAGGAACATGTATGAAATTATGTTATTAAAAGAAAGCAATGTAATAAAAATAAGATTGAAAGCCTCATTTAAATATATTATTTACATATATTATTTGGCCACGTTTCATATATGATATTTAAATTTGCTATGAATTTTTCGGTACCAAGTCAATTAAATAATACAGTTGCAATTTTTTAAAAACTAAATAATACAATGCGTTTTTGTTTTGTGTAAGTGTTATGTGTTTTGACGATTTTAATGTGTGACGAGTTCCTCGAGTGAATGAATAAAGCAAGAGGTATCTGATGATGAAGTTGTGAAGACTTCGAAATATGTAATAAACGTAATTAGATCAAAAACAATTTGAAGTCACAAGACGGATCTTAGAAAGTAATTTATTGTGTTTTGATATTTAAAGTAAACGTTTAATAACATATTGTTTTTAGTGTAGGAGAGTTGTGAAACATATTATTATACAGAAAGTAAGCGATGTATAGGATTACATTTAAAGCTGACGATGTATGGCATTATGTTATTAAAAGTAAGCAATGTATTATAAGATTGAAAGCCTCCTTTAATATATTACTAGGAAAAGCGTATTAATAAAGTATTAATTAAAGTAAGCGATGTATAACATAAAATGAGATAAAATCGGGGACGTATAAAATAAATTACTATCTGAATTATGTACATGAGTGCCACATTTAGGAGTTTATTGATCTTAGAACAACTATACATAGCCTATCTTAGAAAAAAACTTACTACTGATCGCCTCAAAACTGTGGATATAAATTTAATGTTGTTCATTCGACCTAGGATTGTTTAGGAATATGACATGTTAATATTTCTTCTGTTTATGAAAACTAATTTAATTATTCCAAATTGTTCCATAATATAATGAACTCATAAGTTTGACGTTTAGTAAGACAAAAACGTATATTAAAAAGTAAATGTGTGCGTTCGTGGGACCCCCTTCAGGAACGAAGTTCATCACGCCTTTTCTTCAATTCTTTTACCAGCCTTAACGGCAACATACACACATACTGTAATTTTAATCTTTCAATTGCCGTTTATTATTAGTTAATTTTGTTTACAAATATTTACTTCTTCCATACGTTTAATGTTATTATAATAAAGGTGTATAATTAATTATAACATCACAGCTAAGATGGTTAAATGTCCATTCATTGTAAATACATTCAATAAACATACAACGTTGGATCATCAGTCTATGTTTATTTTACCTGTCTTAACGGCACCATACATACAATAATATTAGGTTAGGCCTAGACTTAAAATTACTTTCCAGGCCTAACCTAAAATTATTGAATGTATGTTGCCGTTAAGGCAAGTAAAATAAATTAAATATACACACAATAATTTTAGGTTAGGCCTAGATTGATGAACCAACAGTTTATGTTTAATGAATGTATTTCAACGCTTGACGATAATATCTGAACTACGCCGGACGGAAACGATCGTCTCTTAATTTAAATTGATGGACCAAAACACATGTTTATTGAATGTATTTCAACGCTTGACGATATAATATCTAAACTACGCCGGACGGAACTGATCGTCTCTTAATTTAAATTAATGGACCAAAACACATGTTTCTTGAATGTATTTACATTCATTGCCATAGCAACCAATTTTATAACGCTTTTTCGTTACTCGTATTTTATATTTTTCATTGCCATAGCAACCAATCAATAACACGCTTTTCGTTACGCATAACATTGTCTATTTGTTAACTCCTACCTCAACCCGCGTTAAGGAACTTCGTTCCAAAAAGCCAACCTGATGACGGTATTAATTAGGTCGATATCATTTTGTGGTGATCGATTTTGTCGATTCATTTCAAAATGGGGAAAATCATTACTTTCGCATTTGTATATGCTGCATGCTGCTTCATGCATAATCACACGACAGTTCAGTAAGAAATGGATCAGTTACCTAAATCATTTTTATTTTGGTGATAACGTATTATTACGACATGAACGTACCACTGATTCCTGAAATTATAATTCAGTCTGTAGTAATGTAGGCGCAATAATAATCACGGTTATCTCAAACCGGTCATGTGATAGAGATAACATTGATAAGCTCACGATAACATTGTTGACAAGAATAGACGTCCTTGAAAGAAAGTATTGCGAGTAAGTACAATATCACTCTCTCATAGCTGAACAAATTGTATCCTACAAGCTGACAATAATATAATAAAAACTACAAGAAATACCCAAACAGCGTGAAACCCACCCCAACGCCATATCATACCCTATTTATGATTATTTTTAATATAATAAACATACATATTATTTTTATTGAACAAGAATATCAATTACTAGGGGAGACCCCTGCGTGCTCCGCACGCCAACCCCCAATGGAACCTTCTAAAAACAAATGTTATGTTTTATTTATAACAAAGTTGTACAATTAATAATAACCTCAAAACTAAGGTGATAAATGTTCAAATCAAATTATTTCTTATATTTGATAACAGCAGTTATAATAATGGTTGAAAGAACCAGCAACGCTCAGGTTTACACTTTAAAACCCTAATCTAAAAGCTAAAAATACAAAAATAATTTCTTCAAATTTTGAAATCAGCTGTTAATGGAAATATTGGAGCAAACAGCTATTTATTATCTGTTATTTTATTCAATTGGTTGCTATGGTAATAAAATGTAAATACATGTGTTGGTTTATCATTCTAGGCCTAACCTAAGAATTTTTTCCGACTAAATTTACAAATATTGAAATAAAAAAAAGGTTTTTATCGAAATGAATTATAGCCTATGTTACTCAGAGAAAGTGTAGCTTTTTATTAGTAAAACTATTTTTTCAATCGGTTCCAGTAGTGCCAGAGATTACCCCCTACATACAAACAAACAAAAAAACAAACTTTACCTCATTATAATATTAGTATAGATTTATGAAAAGTTAATAGCCTAGAACAGCCATATAACCTTCCAAAAATCACACTTATAAGGTTTCCCTTCTATGTGTGTGTCGAAGTGTATCTTTTATAGGTTAATAAGTAGCAGATTGTATTTAAAATATTTAAAAATATAATTTACATTAACTGTCATATTATTTTACAGAGCAGCTGTTTTATGTTTTAAATTTATTTATTTATTATTAAACGTTTTAATGTAAACTACAGAACAGCTGTTTTATGTTTTTAATTTATTTATTTAATAACAAATGTTTTGATGTAAACAAAGCAGATGTTTTTAAATTCTCATGTATTTCTTATGGGGAATTTTCGTTTTTCGGGGGCCCCAAAAACCCCTTAGATTTAAATTTTAGAAAAAACTTATATTTTTCCCTCGTTCCTTGAATCGATACCTTTAATTTTATACCCCTCCCATCATCCTCCGATTTACCAAATTCCCACAATTTTAAATCTAAAATTTCGCTTACAGAATCTACTTATATAAAGCTAGACGGTAACACTGATTCATTGACATTAATTATTTGGCACTTCCCGTAATCGGACCCCCCTCAACCTTATACTTGAATTAAAGCTCTCGACGAGAAACTTTTGGAAAAATTGCCAGAATTTAACAATTTTTAATTTTGGAAACACCGTTTGTGCGGGAACGATTTTTTAGATTTTTTGAATTTCTTTATTTTCCCACTTTGAGCGTGTTTTGTAAGAAAACGGTAAAAGATAGCAAAAAATTTTAAATACAAAAGTTGTAGAAAATTTAATTTCAGACCAACGATTTTTCATCAGATTTAAGATCCAATCATCCATTTAGCCACTATTCATCCGATAAGGGAAGCTCCGCCCAACGTTCTTAAAGCTAGCCGGTTTCACTGATTCACTGACATTAATTATTAGGCACTTCCCGTAATCGGACCCCCCTCAACCTTATACTTGAATTAAAGCTCTCGACGAGAAACTTTTGGGAAAATTACCAGAATTTAACAATTTTTCATTTTGGAAGCACCTTTTGGGCGGGAACGATTTTTTAGATTTTTTGAATTTCTTCATTTTCCCACTTTGAGCGTGTTTTGTAAGAAAACGGTAAAAGATAGCAAAAAATTTTAAATACAAAAGTTGTAGAAAATTTAATTTCAGACTAACGATTTTTCATCAGATTTAAGATCCAATCATCCATTTAGCCACTATTCATTCGAGAAGGGAAGCTCCGCCCAACGTTTTTAAATCTAGCCGGTTTCACTGATTCACTGTCATTAATTACTAGGCACTTCCCGTAATCGTACCCCCCTCGACCTCATACTTGAATTAAAGCTCTCGACGAGAAACCTTTGGGAAAATTTCCAGAATTTAACATTTTAAAATTTTGGAAGCACCTTTTGGGTGGGAAAGATTTTTTAGATTTTTTCAATTTCTTCAATTTCTCACTTTGAGCGCATTTAGTAAGAAAACGGTAAGAGATAGCAAAAATGTTAAATACAAAAGTTGTAGAAAATTAAATTTCAAAGAAGAGATTTTCCGTCAGATTCAAGATCCAATCCTCCCTATAGCCGCTATTAACCTAAGAAGGAGCTCCGCCAAACAATCGTTTAAATTTCCCATGTTAATCTTATGGAGATAATGTTTAATGAGTTTGATTCAGCTGCCAAATAAAACAGCTGATTTATGCTCGGTCACCTATGTACAAACGAGCCAAAGATTAACGAGATTCTTTAGCGAATTTTCCAACTGCGAGCGAAGCGAAGCAGCCATCTGAGGCCGAAGGCCGAGGCGGGGTTGGGACGCGAAGCGTCCAGGGGCAGAGCCCCTAGTTATATATAAGGATTATCAATACAGTATAAAGCTTCTTGTATTCGACAGTCAACTTGGTCTATATATATATTCGTTAAGGCATTTATTTTACACTCCGGTATGGTCTAGTGGCTAGGATACCTGGCTCTCACCCAGGAGGCTCGGGTTCGATTCCCGGTACCGGAATAACTTTTACTATAAAATAATTA
The DNA here is from genome assembly GCA_018207615.1 of Philaenus spumarius. Lineage (NCBI taxonomy): Eukaryota > Metazoa > Arthropoda > Insecta > Hemiptera > Aphrophoridae > Philaenus > Philaenus spumarius. Next base: position 923,738 of record JAGFPH010000066.1, read on the forward strand.
TGAGTTTACAGTCATAGGTTTATTTTTTATTTATTTTATCACGTTCTGTAAAAGTGTATAATAGTAATACCACGCATAACTAGGATTGGCAGTCTTGTAATGTTCCAAGATTATATGCACAGTGTAAAGCCACTTGTGTGCGTATGTGAAATACATTTTTGGTTATTTTAAGCTTATGAAATAGTTTCATGGTTGTGAAATATAAAATAACAAAATGTTTAACATAGTTTGTTTCATACTTTTATCCCACCAACATAAAGTGAATTAATTAATACAAAATATAAACATTATAGGTTTTTTTTATTATTATTGTTGCAAATCTACTCTATATTAACCGATAAAAAATAATAAAATATATGAAATTACAAATATTTGACCGAGCGAAGCGAGGTCTCCGTTTTAACTCGACCGTTCGGCATTTCGTCTGTGTGTCTGTATGTCTGTGTGTCTGTCTCACGATTACGGCCAAACGCCTTGACCGATTTTGATAATTTTTTGCATGAATGTTCCTTATTCCTAGACCGAGCCATGTATATATAAGGTTTTTTCCATTTTTCATTTTTAACTCCTTAAATAAAATAAAAATGGCGGCCGCACCGTTTTTCTCAGTGTAAGATTTTTTTCCAAAGCCAGTAACAGTAAGTCGAATTTAAAAACTAATGACATTTTGCTAATAGTAAACTTGATTTTCAACAAAATTGTATCCTTGATTTTTTTTGCATATCTCTAACGGTAAGCTCACAAAATGGCCGTAAACTTCAAATTTGTTAAAAATCGTCCAAGTTTTTGTATTTCAACTATGTTTTTATACGTTTATTCTAAACCAATTCAAAAGTGTTGCATAGTTTTTTTGTAGATAAAGGTTCAAAGAATTCATATATGCCAGTAAAAAATGATTGAAGTAAAATTAACAAAGTTATTAGATCAAGAAACATTTATTAGTTATTAGCATGTTCAGTAACGAAAGGAAAAGTTCAACTTTAAGAATACATAAAAAGTAGACAAATTATTGTATTTTTTTTCATAAATGTAAAAACGTTTCGTAATTTAGTTCTAATTATAATTATATAAAAATATTTATCAATTTCAAATTTCTTATTTTGAAAACACCAGTTTTTATGTTCCCACTACAAGACTGCTAACAAAACTAGGCCTGTTTTGAATAGTAATTTAGGAATATATATCCTTTGCAAAAAATGGCATATAATGATAAGAAAGTGTAGAGGATAAGAAAGTGTAGAGAATAAATCAAAGAATTAAACTGAATACTTGTAAATTTCATAAAAGTATTTGACTTAGCTTTACTTGAATTACAAAATGAGATGAAACAAATGAAACCGCTCGGCGATAAAGGACATACAAAAAATTACCGTTGGACACCGTGGGAAGTGTTGGTACATGGGTTGAGAATAAAGTTGAGATCACTATCACGACGTTTTAACATCGTTTGTTTTCATTATTTCTAATATTGGAATATGATATGGAAGTTATGGAACTGTAAATACATTGTTAAGTTTTAGTTATTTAAGTATGTAAATATTTAATTATATGTTTTTTCCCTCTTTAACTTGATATTTTTAGCTATCTTACGCATTATTAACCTAAATAAAACACAATGCCTCTAAAAGAAAATCTTTAGCAGTTAAAGCTCAAGAAAAGAAAAAAAAAAACAAGAATTAGAATCCCGGAATCGCAGGAATTGTAAAATAATGTTTCGCTGGCTAAACCTTGTGCTTACTCCTTACTGGCACACAATTTTTAACCTAAGCTAAAAACCACATTTGTTATTTTAACGAGCGAGGTCTACTGTTCACAGAACTACTAGTAATTTTATTGTTAGGAAAATATTAAATTGATATCGAATTTAACCAGGGCGTGACATTCAAGATGTACTGTACTCAATAGGCGGCGCGTAAAAGGCGGTGGTCAAGTCTATACACAAACCGATAAAAAGAAAAGGTTAAGTGATTAACTGTGTTATGTATTGTATGTCTATATTTATTATTTCAACAATTAGATTATTTAATCAAATTTATTTACACTAGTGGACATGGCAATGCTTCGCTATTGCTTGATTTACCTAACCTAAAATTATATTCAGTTTTTGATCCATCCAAATCAGTTGTTGATCAAAATCAGCTGTTGATCAAAATCAGCTGTTTTAAGCTTTTCATACGAACAGCTGTTTTTTGTGCCCCTGATAAAATCAAAAGAAATCTTTCTTCTTCTTCCTTAAGATTGACCTTCCATAAGATTAACATGGCAACTTTGAGGGCCACTGGGGCGAAGCCCTTAACATACATTGAGCTCATTTTAAGGGAAGCACAACTTCAGAGTGAGCTCTGTAAAACGACACCAAAAACATCAAAATCGGTTAAAAACTCTAGGAGGAGTTCTACTCACAAAATAACCCCTAGCAAATTAATTATGTATAGATAGATTAATCATAAAACTTTTAATAAAAAAATAATACTGTATAGTTATACTTGACTCTACACTAAAAGATCAATTATTATCGTGAAAATGGGTTTTAATGACAAACGATAAATAATAATTATAAGCTACTTTAAACCTTATATCAATATATCAATAAAAACTACTAGACCTGATTACGTATAAAATATCAGAAAATCAACTCTTATAAAAGCGAGTGTACGTCCGTACGAACATACATATAATATAACAGCTGATTTCACCCATCATCTGTAAAACAAACCCAGCGTAGTTTATTTATACTTTGGGGTTATGTTAAAAACTTCGATCATTATGTCTGTGAAAAGTTGATCTTTTTTAAATATGAGTTATAGAACAAAAGTATGCTATAATACGTTATATTTGCTTTGAGGTTATAAACGGTATATAGGCACTACCTTTTATCATCATTATATTCTTCATACAATTTAAAGAAGAGATACCTATCCGTTTAACTTCGAAAATATTCGTACATCTTCGTATAACATATTCGATTATTAATATCTTCACTATAAAATTAACAACTTCTTAATCATTTGCTCTGTCAATATGAAATAAAAATCAATTAAAAGACAATATTTGTATCTTTCTTTAAGTATATAATAACGTATATAAATGCAACATTTTAAGAAATAGGCCTACAGTTTTATAATACTTATAATTGTAAACATTTACCGAGTTAAAAATCCCCGTTAGCATAGTTAGGTAGGCCTAGATAAATTTTGTTCTTTTTTAATAGTATTTTTTTAAATGATGTATTTCTGGTGTACCCAATTAAACTGCCTGTGATTTTTCACGGGGGTTTACTAGTGTATGTATCAATAAAAACTACTAAACCTGATTATCCTATACTCTAATACGAGCAATCTTGAGATCCAGCGGAAGGATTTTGCTGAAAGTTTGGGATTAGAGGCTTTTGGGTCTAAAAAATGGATTGGTGAAAACCGCTACCTCAGGAAAACTCGGTATTTTTTCTAAACAACTCATTTGAAAATTGAAAATTTTTAACATTGGGCTTGTGGAGTTTAAAATCATTACATATGTTTATTAACTATAATAATAAAAAGAATCAACTGTTTCCTATATTATTTCCATTATCAGCTAATGTCTAACCTTTAAGATAGGTTTTTGTGGAGAACGACATCTGTTGAAGTATTATTATTATTTCGTATTATAGTATAGGATAAACAGTTCATATGTATTTAAGTTCGAAAAATATTCATTCCTATTTGTTCAGTATGCGATTTGTATTTACATACAATTTCCTAAAAAAAAATTAAAAAAATACCGAGTGATGATCGGTCGCCCAGATACTTTTAAAATAAACGGTACCAGGAACTGGCACATACTTTCTCACAAACACATTTAAATTACTAAACAGATTCACTGTGACTTGTAGGGTGGGGTAGGAGAGTTTTTTTATTAAAGTTGGAGATTAACTAATAAATAAATATTATTATTATTATTATCTAGAGAGAAAACTATTCGATCGATTTCGAAAAAAATTGCACCAAACACGTCAATTAGGTCTTTATAGATGCACGTAAAAAGGTTTTGAAATTTTTTGAAAAACAACTCCCTTTATGGCCAAAAAACCCCCAAAAATCAGTTGTTATTATTAGCTAAATGAGAATTTTTAGAAAGATGCGGGTTTTAGCATATGGTAGGGCACATTAAAGGCTACAAATATGCCTAATTTGATCAAAATCGTTAAAGCCGTTTTTTTATAAAAAAATAATAACTGATTTTTTGGGGGTTTTTTGGCCAAAAAGAGGGTTGTTTTTCAAAATTGTTCAAAACCCTTTCGTGCATCTATCTATACAGGCCTACTTGACATGTCTGGTGCATATTTGTTTGAAATCGATCGAATAGTTTTCGCTCTAGCTTTGTATACATACAGACATTTTGCAAAAACTACGATTTTAGACTCAGGGGGTCCCATAACGGATATATCCACAAAAATCTCAACATCGATTTTTTTGCGATCGAAGTAGAACAGGAATTCATTGTATACACATTTACAATACGGAAACATAAAGTAAGTAATATTGGAACAACTATTACGCTAAGCACCGCTGGTGTAGTGGTATCATGCAAGATTCCCATTCTTGCGACCCGGGTTCGATTCCCGGGCGGTGCAATTTATTTTTACTGGAGATAATAATATTCTTGCGACCCGGTTCGATTACCGGGCGGTGCAATAAATTTTTACTGAAGATAATAATAAAATTTGTATAACAATATTAGCTGATCGTAAATATATAATTAGTACTTAACTATTTTCTGCGATTTCTTACGATTTGTATCGCCTTTTACTTTCTCCACCCTATACGTAGTATATGGAGAAAGTATTGTTTTCGTCCAAATTTTCGCATTTGTATTTTAGTGAAATTATCTGTTTTGGTGCTCGCTGAACCCCAAAAAATTGTTTAGTGGAATTATCTGTGTTGGTGCTCCCTAAAATCAAAAATATTTTTAGTGAAATATTTTGTTTTGTTGCTCCCTGGACCCAAAAAGGTGTTTTTTTTGTGATGTCTGTCCGTGTGTCCGTGTGTCTGTAAGGATGTGTACATTGCTGGAGACCATACC
>JAGFPH010000066.1:941844-969258 GCA_018207615.1 Philaenus spumarius
TACATATCAAATTCCATTCCAATCCGTTCGGTAGTTTTTTTTAGTAACTTTGATCTCCCCAAACCCTCTCTAAAATTTCGAATTTTTTAAAAACCTTTCTTAGCGAGCACCAAGGGCCATAGAAGCAGCTACATACCAAATTTCATTCCAATCCGTTCGGTAGTTTTTGAGATTTCGTCATGAGTCAGTGAGTGAGTGGTATTTGGATTTTAAATATATAGATTTGCGTTTTACTTTGGAAGAAACTTTATTAAAACATGAACATTCATATTTACAAAAATGATTGAGGTTATGCCAAGAATTCACAGTCACGGAAGTTCTTTGATGCATTGATGTTTCAGCAATTATTGTTTTACTAACATATGATTTAGCGGGAGGAAAAGTGCCCATATAAAAAGCATTGGATACACTTTTTTGTCCACCTATAGACGCCTTCCCCCTTCTCCAGATGTGAAGTTGTTAATTTTACTGTATTAATGAGGAAGAAAAGCTCTCGTAAAATAGTAGTTGAAGGAAAAATAACTATTATTTAAAGACATAATAAATTACGTTATTGAGCATCTGTCAACAATAAACCACAATAATTCGGATATACAACAGCAGATTTCGCTCATCATCTGAAATACTTTGACAAAACCTATCCCAGATTATACTTTGTAGTCATGTTTAGGCTTACAACTTTAGTCAAAACAAATTTCTAATAATGGTTGGAAGTTGTAGACTTATATGTAGGCTACATGTTCGGTTTTCAGGTTAGAAATCATTGAAAATGTATGTAGTATTTTTACAATCTGTTTTGTTTACCAATACATTCCTGACCGCATAAAAAACACTTAGGACTATAAGCGTAAAGTTATATTTTGAACTATTACCATCTTAGGCTGTTGGTCTGAATCATTGCTATTTTAATAGAATTATACAAGTTTGAGCTTCTGTTAATTTACAAATATAGGCATACTATCGATGAATTAAAGTTAATTTTAAAGTGACCAATAATATTTTTTTTTAATATTTGAGGTTAAAATCGTTGATTTTACAAGGCATATGATTAAAATGTATAATATTTTGTTTTCCAAAATTTATTTCAGGTACTTTATGTTTAATTAAAGGCTCTGTAAATTTACCATGTTGAAAATCCTTACCCTTTTGTACCCGGTTAGATATAGTTTTTGTTTGTAGGCCTAAGTAGTTTGCTCTAAAGAACGAAGTAAAACAACAAATTACAAAAAAATTAACTTTTACATTTTCAACGACTTCTAACCTCAAAACAAGTCGTACCGGTAGTATACATTAGTTCTACAACACTTTAAACTTAATATTTTAAAGGGTTTTTTCATGTGTATAAAATTAATCTGTAGGCCCTACTTAATTTTTCACGGGCTCTTACTAGTAGTAGGCCTTCAATCAAATTTAAAAAAGTCCAAACCCCGGAAAAAGTCGCATAGAGCTGAAAATTTGCACAAGACTTAAAACCATAATTTTCGATTAAATTGAAATTAATCGTTCATAGAATTCGAGAAAAACAAACGTTTCACAACTTTTTAAATAATTTTAATATTATGATATATTTTTAATATAAATCGACGGAACATTTCTGGTACAATTTTGATGTCTAATTATTTTAAAAAAACTTGTAACAGTGTTAAATTGGCAAAATTAATTTTAAAACACTCGATTGAAAATGTTTCGATTTAATTTAAATTTAATTAAATGTATAGATTTACTCAAACATTCAATTTTCCTGAAACAATTCACACCAACCTGAACCACAGTTTCCTTTGCCATCCTTGTATTAAGCATTCGTCCATAGCATTAGCTTGCTGTAACAGTCACACACAACACAACATAGATATTGACGAGTGAATTTCTCTTTTTGATAACATTATCTATAAACCACTAGGCTATAGTTAGCACATCAAATAAAAACACAACAGATCACATCGTAAGTGACTGGCAATTGTTTACACAGGCACTCCAATCGGTACGTACAAGCGGCAAATTGTTTGAAAAAGCTCTGTGCAGTACGAAGAAAGGAAGGCGAGACTTGGTAGAAGATATGTTGCCCTTTTTTTAAATCATATCCAAAACTTATAGATATTACGTACCAATATACAAGCTAGGAAAGTGCGAAGCAAATCCGAGCAAACGCCAGAAAAAATAATAACAGCATGGGTTAATATGTTTATTATATGGCTGAAAATCTACACATGCCTTCAAATCATTATTTCAAAGTAAAAATTCAAAACTATCCGACTTGTGGTAAACATGATATTCAGTTTCGAAGGTCAAAAGAAACGGGTGTTAGTGGATATCTCTTAAACAGTACGGTTCTCCTGTAAATGCTTAATACACATTTTGTAGGCCATGTGATTTTTTGTGATTCTCTAAAAAGGAAGGCACTTATAGTTGTTTCCTGCAAATAATCGTGAGCTGTGAATAATCAGCGGGTACACGAAAATTTGTCGGTGCACTGCAGGGAAAAGAATCCTTATGCATACAATTTTTAAACGGCTGTTTTCAGTGCATTGTAATATAAAAGAATTGTCACGTAGGTTTATTAGAATTACCATCCAGAAAGTCAATAGCTTTCTATTCGTAAACACATTACGCTAGAGAAGTGAAGTTTGATTGGGATTCATGTTAACATATTTTTGTGCATACACTATAGAAAAACGTCTTCCGATAAAGCAATAACGTTATATGCTTACACTAAAATAAGCGAAAGTGGATAGGCTTTCCATGCCAAGACATATTCGATACATTAATTTTATCATATTGATTGAGAAATGTCGGACAAGTGAAAAGCCATTATCTTATCCTTCGCAAATAGCATTTACGATATAAATTTGAACTATAGTTTAAATAACTCCTTCAATGTCATAAGTACTGTTCAAAGTTTTTTAATGCGGATTACGAAAAGGGGGAATACCTTCAGGGAAGAGGGAAGCACTTCATACTATACTATGTAAGCTGCTTACGCTTGAAATATGATATTGGTAGGAATCTCCGTTAATGTCACAAACAATATCCTAGAGAAAATTTTTCAGAATTAATTGTAAAAGTGGAAAAGCTATTTACTGTATCTTCTTAAACCGCTTAAACTAGAGCGAGTTTGGTACGGTTGTTCCTATTTCGAAGGTAACACCGAGTCAGAAATCTCCTTGTATTAATTACGTTGTTAGCTTTTAGGCCTAAGTTTGGAAAGGTAGGAAAATAGACCAGAACGTAAATTATGAAGTAATTGTCTTACCTCTATCCGAGTATTCCTTTAGCGTGTGTCACTTTCAATGCACTACTACACTACGTTATGCAACAAGTACATGTAGCCTTCTGTCTGCCGCTACGAGTTGTGCTATCTCGCTGATAACGCAAGGTTCTCCAAACATATCGAACGTTAAACTTCGTCGGTTTTATCTCAGATTTGTCATTCATTAAAGAACCAGCTGGAGCTTTTATTTCTTCAATAAATAATTAAATTACACAATTAAAAAATCCAAATGTAGTTTTTAAAGATTTATAGAGTTTTCATCGACCGAAATACTATCGGTTTTCCCCGTCTTAACTCCTTGACGGCCAGGGTATATAGGGGGAAAAGATTATTTTTTGTTTTAGGATTCCATACTTTAAAATAAAACCATTTGTGAGCACGCCTGCAAGTCAGCCACAGAACGGTTAAAATAAAACAGAGTAAACCGCATATATTCCAACAATTCAAACTCAAAGAATAGTTTACTTTACATTTTGTGGGTACACCTGCAAGTCGGCCATAGGCAGGCTAAAATAAAGCAGACTAAACCACATATATTCCAATAATTCAAAAATTTTGAAAACAACCTCCTTTTTTTGCCCCCCCCCCCCCCCCCCCCTAAAGTCGTTATTAATATTAATTAGCTAAACGATAATTTTTAGAAAGATGCGGTTTTTTGCATACGGTAGGGTACATTAAGGGCTACAAATAAGACAAATTTTATTAAAATCATTATAGCCGCTTTTTTTATAAAAAAATAACTGATTTTTTGCCAAAAAGGGGGTTGTTTTTCAAATTTTGTCAAAACATTTTTCGTAGGTACACATCTATGCAGGCCTAATTGACATCTTTGGTGCAAATTTGTTCGAAATCGATCGAATAGTTTTCTCTCTAGCTAACAATAATAATAATTCGACCACGCAGCTGGACCGCTGACGTGAGTTGAGCAAATTTCCAAAATTAAGTTTATATGCCTATGTTTTAGGGGTTTCAACCAAAAATTTGGGAAATAGGCCTACTCACGAAGGCGTTGAACAGCTGTCTGTGTGTACGCAATATATTAGTAGAATTTGTTTGCACCACTTGGCTTAGAACCGGGTTCTTCTATGCTATTTTACGTTTTCGTTGATTTTGGGAGAACTAAGCGAGCTAGAAGGTCGCGTAAAAAAACAAAATTTGCAGAATAACATCCTACATTTATATTTTTAGAAAAAAGTCTAAAAAAAATTAATTTTCGTAGTAAAAATGTAAAAAAATAGTTACTTCCGGTCAAAAAACGTACTTCCGGTTGTTGGATTTTTTTGGCTAACGAACTCGTCCGAGCGACGTAGACAACCAATACGTATACCAAATTTGAACCAAATTGGACTTAAAATGCGGCCGCTAGAGTGCGAACACATATATACATATACATATATATATATATATATACATCTATATAAACATATATATGTACATATATATATATGAATTTTAATGACACCCCAAAACGTGTTCTGGGGACCATGATCGGTGCTCATTTGCTACTCCCGACCTTGGGTCTTACCATAAGGGCCACTGCAATAGCTCATTTTTCCTATGGAAATTCGCTAATAATATTTATTTGATAATCTCCTACTTTAATCTACTAGTTTTCGCTCTAGCTTTGTATACATACAGACATACATATATACATACATACATACAGACAGACAGACATTTAGTAAAACCCACTTTTTTGGACTCAGGGGGACCATCATCGATTTTTTTGCTATCACTAAACTTTCTCTATAGGCCCTACTAATATAGCATAGTGAGAAAGTAAAAACGTTGTTCAAAACCCATATCTCTCTATTTACGAAAGTACTGCAGACTACATATTGAAAATCCCTATGATGATAGAGTTAGGCTACTTTTTGCTCATCTTTACATTATGCCAGTGAGACTAATGTGCGGGGGAGCAGCGTACCGCGCAAGTAATCGATAGCCAGTAACAAGGTCCCAACTGAAGCAGACTGAACTAACACCTTTAGCTCCTCCGCCACTCTGCTATAAGAAGTACGCATATACTGTATGTGCAGAAAAATTTCCAGCCTATCCAAACTTGTTTGCAATGAAAATAAACGGTACCAGGAACTGGCACATACTTTCTAACAAACATATTTAAATTATTAAACAGATTCACTGTGACTTGTACGGTGGGGTAGGAGAGGTGATTTTTTATTAAAGTTGGAGGAGATTAACAAATAAATATTATTATTGCTATCTAGAGAGAAAGCTATTCGATCGATTACGAATAAATTTGCACTAAACACGTCAATTAGGTCTTTGTAGATGCACGAAAAAAGGTTTTGAAAATTTTTGAAAAACAACCCCCTTTATGGCCAAAAAACCCCCCAAAATCAGTTATTATTATTATACCTAAACGAAAATTTTTAGAAAGATGCGGTTTTTTGCATATGGTAGGGCACATTAAAGGCTACAAATAAGCCAAATTTTATCAAAATCGTTAGAGCCGTTTTTTTATAAAAAAATAATAACTGATTTTTTGGGGGGGTTTGGCCAAAAAGGGGGTTGTTTTACAAAAATTTTCAAAACCCTTTTTCGTGCATCTATAAAGGCCTACTTGACATGTCTGGTGCAAATTTGGTTGAAATCGATCGAATAGTTTTCTCTCTAGCTTTGTATACAGTACCAGGAGACCGAGCTAAAGCTCGATTATAAGCAGGGCTATGATTTCAATAATAAATATTGGATTATTGAGTTTTGAGGTTAGGCCTATAACATTAAACATCTAAATAAAGGGTATATACAACATTAGGCTTACCTGTAATAAAAATACAGTTTAAAGGATTAACCATAATCTCAACGCTATGCCTCAGAAATAAGTCAGGCCTAAATTAAAGTTTAATATTTCAATATCGATTTAGGCTAGTTCGCTCACGTCAATAACTATTATTGCAAATTTCCGTAAACATCGTTTAGGTTAGGCCTATAACATTAAACAACTAAATAAAGGGTATTTTTATTTAGCAGAAGTATTCGTTGCTATGGTAACTATAAATAGATACAACATTAGGCTTACCTCTAATAAAATACAGTTTAAAAGAAAACAGATGATTATTGTAATGGCATTGAAAACATTTGCATCAGCTGTGCTTCGTTTAAAAGAAAACAGATGACTATTGTAATGACATTGAAAACATTTGCATCAGCTGTGCTTTGTATTGTTTAAAATGGACAAATTTCACTTTTTAATTTAATAAAAAGACGTAGAAAACGAATTTTCCCAGACTGGTGACCATTTCCAATCGATTTCTCGTGGCCAAAAGCCCCATATAAAATCAAAAAATCAAAAATCCTTAGACGGAGATTCCAGATCCATTTAGCAGACAGACAATTATCTCTCGCTTTAGAAGATAAGATACAGACATACAGACAGTTTGGACTCAGGGGGTCCCAAAACGATATTTCCACAAAAATCTCAACATCGATTTTGTTTGCGATCACTATACTTTCTCTATACTATAGTATAGTGAGAAAGTAAAAAATGTATGAGAGACTAAAATTATATAAGTTGAATAAAATAATTACTAGATTTGAAACAAATTGTTTGAAGTTTAAAGTAAGTCATTAGTACATGTATATTTGAAACAACTTATTACTAGATTTTAAATGAGTCACTCCTAAAATTAAAACAAATCATTGCAAGAAAGATAAGTCCTACAATATTTGAATGAAATTATTGCTAGGTTTGAAACGAGTCATTTCTTAATGTAAAACAAATTATTACAAGATTTAAATTAAGACATTACTAGATTTGAATGAAATGATTACTAGATTTGAAATAAATCATTCTTAAATTTGAAAATAATTATTGCAAAATTTGAAATAAGTCATTCCTATATTTGGATACTAATGATTACAAGATTTAAAATAAATCATTACAATATTTGAATGAATGATTGCTAGATTTGAAATTAGTCATTCCTTAATGTAAAACAAATTATTACAAGTTTTAAATTAAAACATTACTAGATTTGAAATACTGTACGTTATTACTAGATTTGAAAATAATTTTCACGAGATTTGAAATAACTGTCACTAAATCGAAACAAAAGAAGTTTACGTTTGGGCTCGAGGAACAAATTTATATGGAAAATATTAATTTGTACTTAAAACAGAATTTACTTTAAGATACCGTTTCAGCATCCTTTTAGACTGGCTGACATTGTCTCATCTTTACCCTATTAATTATAAATGATGCTGCATAACAGTCTATTAAATGTAAAAGGATAATATAATACAGTTTTCTTCCTTCGTGGGTAGTGATGTAAAACGCCCGGGCGTTTAAATGTCGGGGCAAATGCCCAGGGCATATGCCCAAATAAACGCCCAAAATCCATAAGCGCCCGGGCGTTTATCCAGTTAAAGACTAATAAACCTAATTAATGGAAATTAATTTGAAGACCACTCTTCTAAATAACTTTTTAAACCTCTTATTATACATATTTACATAAAAGCCTATATTAAAATAAATAATTACTTGTATAATATGTTATTTTATTGGTAGGAAGTGTTGACTCTCACTTGTCAACAAGGGGAAATAATTTAGACTAAAAATAAGCTTTATAGGTTTGATTTTATTAACAATATCTGGCTAATGTAAATGAGGAGGTAACAGTCAAACAGGGCCGGATGGATGTACTTTTCAGAAATCAACAATATTGAATGTAATAAAACAACAAATTTATTGCCTCCACAATCATCCATCTTTTTCATATGTAACTACAACCTTAATTCTTGACTATCCTACCTACCTCAAGTGAAAAGTTAGTTGTTTTGGTTGTTTTTTGGTAAAAATTGGTAGGCCTAAGTAAAAACATGAATGATTGTACAACAAACCTAATTATATATATATATTTTTTAAACCAGTGTTGGACCATATAAAAGCAAAATGAAAATAATTATTTTATAAGTACCTTTTTATGTTATTGAAATACAAAGCTGTTAAAAAGCACTTTTTTATTAACAAAACCTTAATACTTAACTATAAATTCAACTATTCATTGATTCATTATAAATTTACCTTATGCACACATTTATGACTTCCAGAGTAGAAACCTGCTTAAGTAGCAGTTAGTAAATTAGATATTATTTAACAATTTTGCAATAAAATGTTTATTCAAAAAAACACATTGAAAATATTACAAGTTTTACGGGTTTATTTTAATGGTTTAAGTTGTTTGTCAACTTATCTCTTGATAATGACCCCCTCCCTTAAAATGTTAATTTTATGGACACAACTAAGCACTGAAGGCAGTTAAAGATTAAAAACATGAACTATAATAATTAAAACATGAAATATAATATCGTTAAAACTGCCTTAAACTAAATTTTTTATAAACGCCCAGTTTTTGGGCGCTTAAAATCGCTTTGGGCAAATGCCCGGGCATATGCCCATTTTTAAACGACCAGCCCACTGGGCATATGCCCGGCCCACATCACTATTCGTGGGTGAAACTAACTACCGTTATCAATTAACTCAAGATAAAAAATATACACTCGCTTGTCTTTTAAAATTAGTATATAAACAGGAAAATTACCCTGATTCTAGGAAACGGGAAGAATAGCGGACTGTACAGGGTACACCTCCGAGCTGCAGAACTATTCGACCGTGTCTCCTTGCGCCTACGCCTACTACAGCTTACATTCCAACACATGTAGGCCTACACAAATACGAAATGTTTTGCTAAGGGCCTACTTGTAATTCAGATCTATATTAATACTGAGTTTTGTGTTCCATTTCAAGAAGAAAGCAAACACAATCGTTATTGTTTTTATTTAAACTGCTTTGGTATCTATCTACGAAATTGTGCCCAGCTAGATATTCTATCAATATAAAGTAATATCAACAAAAATTGGTTCGAACATGTTTGTAAATACAAAGGCAGATTCGGTAGCTTTTTGGAGGTAGTACTTAATAAAATATATGCCTGAGAGCTAAAGGTCGTCTACATAATTGAAACTTGAACATAGGCCTAACTTGAATCAATATGAAAGAACCAAAACTGTACTTAGAAACTTATTTTAAATTAAGTTTCACTAACAACTAACTTGATTTAACAGTTCTTTAGGACGTTAAGGTTGGGTTTATAATACCTTACAGAAATAATAATTAACATAATCTATGTGAAACACATAATGAAATAAATTCCTTTCACTATTTGTTTCAAAATTATACACTGTCCAATAAACTTTTTTCTCAAATCATGAACAAGAGTAATAAGTAAGTTATGCCTGTTTAGTAGAGTAGGTAAAATGATCCACCTAAAATATAATCTGAGTTAAAATTGTGTCCCTCATAATTATTATTGTGAAACTCAATGCGATATTTGTGTAGCAGTAAATGAAGTGAATTTGTTTTTCCTATTCTGAAGTAAACACTTAACCGAGTTTAAAAAAGCAAAAAGGAGTGGACACAAATATTATTAAAATTTCGAGACAGATAAAACACCAAAATGCAGGTTAAATGTTTGCACTTAACAAAAGAAGGTTGACGCTCCACTGACACCAAAAAGATAGAAAAATAACTATCGTTTAAAAAATATGAAAAATATAACCAGCGATTGCGGCAAATCAAATATGAACAATTTAAAACAAGTACCAAAGAACAACCAAATAAAATTGGAAATGCGAATTTACATAGCAAACATTCAGCCACCTTGCTAATCTTATAAATATATCAACGTTCCCAGATTAGCATTAGCTAAAATTAAAAAGTGCTGTCAACTTATATTTGTTTACAAACTGAGAACAGGCTGTGCTGGAGACTGTTCAGGTTTTTTTGTAGGTTGCAACCCAGAAAAAACCAAACTTAAACTAACTTAAAGTCTCCTTTTCGTAATGTAAACTAATTACCTTTTTTTATATCCAAGTAATATGTTTTCTGTTACGAATGCTCGTAACTAACTTCAATTATTTTGTTAAATTTCATCAAATGTCGTTTTACTGGTTTCTGTGCTGAATGTTAATTAGTGTTTAATATCTAGTGTTATTTTATAAATACATATACTGTACTAACTATATTGTGTACGATAGTTATTTTTTATCTTTTTTATGCCAGTGGAGTATTTAGTTTCTTTTGTTTAGTTAAAACATAACCAAATTGGCTCGACTTTAAACTGCATGAATTGTGTTTTATTTCTCTCATAATTCTTATATTTGTTTCCGTGATTTTTTTTGCGTGTTTAGACTCAGTTAAGTGTTAAATGAAAACCAAATTTCCTTTTATTTAGAAACGCTCATCTACATAATTACCTTCATAAATACATTACTCAATTACATTAAATTAGTAGAACTTATTCTTAAACCGCTTTATACCAATATTAATATGGAATTATATTATATTTAGGGAGATCCCTGCGTGTTTCACTCGCCTACCACAACCATACCTACAATTTATTTTTAATAATGGTTTAGGATTAATCATAACCTAAGCTACGATAGCTAATAATAAATGTACCCTGAACAAAACCAGTACGATTAGGTCTACTCCTAAACATAAACCTAACCTAAAAATTGGAATACAATTTACAGTAACTATTATTTTCAACCATGAGAAGAGATGCTAATGAAAATATTAGAATAAACAGCTGAACCAGCACCAGTACTGAACATATTTAATCACATGAATTATGTATTTTAAATGGAAGTATATATTATTATAAATACATTTTTTTAACTATTTACTGGGGTACAATTTTTTAAATCGTTTCTGCATTTTTCCAACCAACTTGAGGTAATACACTTTAAATTGATATAAATTGTAAAAGTGTACAGTTTCATGTAATTTTACTTAACAGTTCAAATAATATATATGAATGTAATAAGCTATATGCAGAAGATATTTAACACTAAAAGACTGGCAGTGGCGGTTCTAGACCTGAAAAACTGGGGGCAATGACCGGGGGGGGGGGGGGGGGGCTTGAAATACCCCCCAGTCATAGGGGATTGAAAGAATATGAAAAATTAACCTCCAAAAACTCTATTTTAATTCTTTTCTTGTTGAAAATTGATTAGTTATTTAAAATCACCCTCAAAAACTTTGATTGAAACAGTTTTTTGTTATTCACACTCACCTCTACTCAAGTCAACACAATAAAAAAATCAAAACCCGAGAAACAACCAATGAGATATAAGAGCATAAGCCTACGTTTATGGAATAACCAAAATATTCAAATAATCGTTGCAATCATCAGTAGGGGATCGGCAACTGGCCGAGTTTCAGCATTGACTTTTTATTTCAGAATAAAAACTCTTAAGTCTGAAAACATATCAAATATTTTTTGTCACCAAACTAAGCTCCTAATAAAAATTTCTTGAAAAAATATCCTGGGAAAACTTTGGGGAGGGGGATAGCTGCCCCCCTGTCCCGGACTAGAACCAGCACTGAAGACTGCGTTCCTAGAGTTGTAAAGATTTACGCAGAATATGAAATGGTTAGACTCAACAGGATTAAATAAGGACGAATATTTAGAATCAGTAAATGTATTGCATTAGTCAAAACTGTTTCGTTATCCAATAGGGTTTCATTCTAATAGTGAATGAGTTTTGTGAGTTATTTGCATATTTAATGTTACGAATTGTTAGAAAAATGGACACTCCTCAGTTGCACTATGTACATAAATTTCAGATTCTTTAGACTTTAGACAAGAGTACATCCATGTCTTTCTATTTTTACAAATACGCTTGCTCTACAAAAAAGTGTTAAATCAGCCATTAATAGGCATATTAGAGTAAACAGCTGATTACTGTACCAACACCGGACGTCTTCAATCAGCTGATCTATGTATTTTAAATAGACAAATAGCACTATGCCTAAACATTCTTTACAATTAATTGTAAATTTCAGTACGGTATTTTTTCTACCATCTTTAGGGCATACCGTTAGTTTGGTATATAATTGGCTACATATGCAGAACGCGCTCCGTATAAACAAATGATCTACCGTTATTTTAGGAATTTTTTAATTCAGCCAGACTTTTATGTCACAGATAAAAACTAACACAATAACAGACCAGAACCACACAGATGTCTGTTTTAAATTCGTTGCTATGGTAACTACTGTACAACTAAATGTGTTTATTTTTTAGCGCTTAAATTGAATTTTCAAAATTAAAACTGACAAGCTTAAATTTACATACCACATGGATATCAACGTCTTCATATCCAGTGCATCCAAACTTTCCAAAGACCATTTTCGTTCTAATTGTTCTTCCAAAGAAATCCCACTTTCAGGTGACGAAGACATGATGCACTCGCGGCATAGCGATCCAACCACACTGAGAGAAAGCCAACAAACGAGCGACGGGACGTGGCCTACTAAATATCGTCCCCTCTACAAAGCGTGCGGTACTTTCTATACCATCAAGCGAGGGTTCGAGTTGATAACAAATAATATGAATAATTAATAACTTGTTGAGGGTAAATTTAATTCTCGGTTTATAAAATGGTACTACAGAGTCCGCTTATTATTATTTTTTGTTTTGCCAAATTACAGCTTCCATTAAAACAATGTATCATTCGATTGAGTAATTCTCTAGATTAGCAGATGAAAACTTTCTCAAATGTGCAAGGCATATATTTTATAATCTTACATCTCCGAAGCGGTGGTACGGTCACGTGTTAGCTTGCAAGGACACGGAGTCGAGTCAGTAGGGTATCAGCTGTTGAAGGTTACCTAACACACCGCATACCAAATGCAGGTCATGTTTTCAGTTTCATCACCGGTAGCAAATAAATTGTATTGATTTTCATATTCATTCAGAGCAAAGCGTGAGTCTCTGTGCAAATAATTAGGAATTATTTATTGTAAACTTTTTTACTTATAAGTGTGTATAAAGTGCAAAAAATGTTTTATAACTGAAGCGGGAATAAAGTAATTAATTAGACCTTATTGTAAAACAAGAGCTGCTGTTCAATTCTTATTTACTGGATCCGAAAGTTAAACAAAACTCATGTCTGATTCAAATTACTGAGATTGTAATGATTAATCTGCTTGCAGACTATATTACAGACTATTATAAATTTAGAATCATTTTATTTGTACCAGAGTGGCATAAGGCAAGAACGTGCACTCCACGTGATTTTGTTTATGAACTTTGTAGACGGATTTTGACGTATAACAGAGGAGACCACAAGCCGTTCTGAAGATATAAATAATTTCCTAAACAATGGCGGATAGCTGGTAAAAGAACTTGATTATTTATTTTGACCCGTGTAATCACCTCCTGAATTATCTCAATTCATTACAAAAAAAAACACTGTAGGCTATTATATAGCTTGTATGTAATGTTATATTTGAGTACCTTTAACACCATTACTTTTTCAAAATTCTGTCTGCAATTTAGGAAAATTGAAGATGGACACATGTTCGTAATTTTTTTAAACCAATGTAACAACAATTTTTAATATGAATTTTTTGTTTTGTAGCTTTTAATTTTCTACTTTTCTTTCCGATCTGTTTTTATATGTAATAGGCCTATATGTGGGCCTATATCGCCACATATTTACCTACATTAGAAAAAAATTTAAACTTTACTTTGTCGGTTGAGTTTTTTGTCCAGCCTCAGCACCCCTAAAGGAGAACTGTTATGGTGCAGATACCAAAAGTCCTTAATTTCAAGTGAAAAAAAACTCCTCAATATCCAGTGCCTGAGGCCATTTATCTTAGAAATAACATATTTCTCAGGGATTATCAGACCAGAATTTGCTAAAAAATGCCTGCACGGAAGAACCCGAATAAGCCCTTTAACAACATTACCTCGACCAGACTCCCTAAAAACAACTCTGTTGCGAAAAAAACATTGAAAATTGGCGTGTTAGATGATATCATTTCATTTAACTGTGGTGCGTTTGGGTAAAGTGCAAGAGTTACAGAAACTATTTGAGGATACTGGAAGTAACTGTGCCTAAAACCAATTGACAATACAAGAGTTTTGGATGCCAACAAAGCAGCTTGGAATGTACAAAGAGGAAGAAAAAACTGTTCAGTACGGTGCTGTTGGAATGTTTCAGTGCGATCGCCAGGACTTGTTTGCAGTTTTTTGGCTCTACTGAAAAACCACATCAGATACGCAGGTAACACTTTCTAAATAAAAGCCTTGAGCTATCAAGCTGATTTTTTTGCTATGTAAATTACTATGTAACCTACAATGACCACCTATTTTTTTTTTTGCGAAAAAATCTTTATTAAAGGCCAATAAATTATGTTTTTATATTCAAAAACCACAACTTTAACTGTATATTGGAACTTTTTTTAAAACTTGGTACCAAGTGGTTTATTTTTAAGAGAACGAAACCAAATGACTTTAGCGCAAAAGACTTGGAATAAATTAATAACTACACATTATTAAAGTGTATATTGTATTGTGAAGTGCAACACTGGACGTATTTTCACCCTACAGCCTGTAATGTCAAAAATATATTGCTAGATCGTCCTTGACTAGTTGCAATTGTATACATAAATATAAAAAAACATATTTCTTAAAAATAGGTTAACATTGCTAAAAAAAGTCTGAAATAAGTGTGCACTAAATTTAAGCTCTTTAAACTTGATAGTTGTTTTTTAATGGTAGGCTCCCTGAAGTTCATGCTGTTAAAATGAGTAATATAGACCACAACAAGGACCCAAACTATATCCTCCACGACAGTACCTTAAAATATTAATTATTTGGGTTACCAAACTTTGCTCCCTTGTATGTGCAAGTCAGCAAGCTTTTATAACTAAGGTGAATTTTATTGTGATACCTGAATCCGTTCCTGAGAAATAGCTACGACAGACAAAACTACGACTGCGCATATTTCCTGTTAATGTACGTAGCAATAAAATGAATTTCTTACAAATACTGTATAATATAATACAATAGAAACATAAAACAGCTTATCTTTCAGGATGTTATTTTACGTACTTCTAAACCTACCTTGGGATTTGCAGCATGCCGTCATTGTGCAACGAGCCTTAGGCTTTACATAACTGCCGACCTTGCTTCAGAGCGAAGCGACCTAATTTCTAAATACATATATTGCAAATTAATTTCGTACGTTGGAATTTGCCGGTCGGTATTTGCCAATTATAGTAATAGCTTCGGAGTAAACGAGTTCAAACTATGACTTGTCACAGGTTATTGGGCGGGATATGGGGCATATTACTCAAAAGTAAAAGTTACTGGGTAAATTTATCAGGCTGAATGAAATTGTATTCCAGAAAAAAGGATTAAGTTGTTGACACGTAAATCTTGGCAATTTTTTTTTAACAAGTTAAGTAAAATTTTGTTTAAGAAAAGTAGGATAAAATTGTTCTTTTGTAAATCCTGGTACATTTTTAATAAGATAAGTGAAATTTGTATTCAGAAAAATAGGATGAAATTGTTTACTTGTAATTCAAGACAAATTTTTAACAAGCTAAGTGAAATTTTGATTCGGAAAAATAGGATTAAATTGTCCACTTGTAATTCCTGGTAAATTTTTAACAAGCTATAAAATTGTTTTTCAGAAAAGTAGGATAAGTTTGTTTACTTGTTAATCCAGATGAATGTAAGTTAAAGCGTTTTCTACAAGTTTAAAACCCCAGTAATGTTTAAAAATACAAAGTTGTCATTTTTTTCTGTAAAACGAATTTACAGGTTATCAAAAATAAGTTAAAATGGCGTTATTGTTATTTAGTTTGTCGATTTAGAGGCAATTTACTATTTGAGGTAAATGAGAGGAACTGTCACGTGAAGATTTACATTTTGCAAACATAAACGAGTAACAATATTATCACAATACAATTCTACAAATAAATTAAATTAATTTTGAAAGGGTTTGTAGCAGGTCTCGAATAAATATTATCTAGTCAGAGGCTTCACATGTGTTTTATCCCAAACATTTTCTTCTATTGTATTTTTATAAAGAAGTATACTTTCCGAGCAATGTTCTAATTATTAGTGAACATATTTGTAAAATGTTTCATCGCTTCATCAGACGACAATTTAGACTTTCCTTAGTAAAGGCCCATACATACATGCAATAATTATACTATGCAGGGCGACCTGTGCAATTAACTGCGCTGAAACAAGCCCGTTTTGTTCAGGTCTAAAAACTAAAGGAACTAAAGTGTAAATAGCGCAGGTCGCTAAAGTCTTTAACCTTTTCAGTTCCAGGCATTTTCTCCCATAGTGTACCCAAAAGTGCCGATTTGATTTAGGGAATTTGCAAGGATTTCATAAAAAAAGCTGTATTTTTGTTATTTGATAAGATACCATGATTTTTGAATTGTTTTTCTTCTAATAGACCTATAAATAATATTTTATACTCAAAGCTTTCAAACGACATGCCAGACAACGATATTTGGAATATTTAAACATTTTTTCAAAATTGATTTCGATTGGTCCAACCAAATACAGTTGTGTGGCATATGGTTTGAAAGCTTATTTAATTCTAAATCCCAAAAGAAGAATAATTAAAATAAAAAAATAAAACAGCAAAATGGGGCAAAATCGGAAAACACGATTTCGTTGTTTTGGCCGCCATTTTTAATCGGTTAAAGATATGGATGGGCAAATTTCACCGTTGGGTTTCTTTTGACATTCTACATCGAAATGATGTATCACTTGACCACCTTCCCGTTTAAAAATGAAGTTCATTCCAAGATGGCGGACAAAAATATCAAACTCACCAAAAGTGGTTCTTTTATGGCTGTGTATAACTGCTTTTATTTCTATCTCATAAGACTCGTACATTTTGAGATATTAAGCTGTTCCCAGACTTTTCAAACACCCTGTATATTATTATTTAAAAAAACCAACCTAAGATATATGGGGGAACACTACTTTCATTCATCTTCAAATTTACATCGATTTTGTACATTATATCATATGTAAAACGGAAAGAACTATTCATTCATAGTAGATTGATATAAAATATTAACAAAAATAATTATTTTTGATTTTTTAACGATTTTTTTCCGAACGTCCGTAAAATCGGACGTTGGCAATTCTTACATGTTTTGAAAAGTCCGGTTAAACAGGACGTTGGCATTGAAAGGATTAATATAGGGTGTGACGTCACATATCTATATCTGTTTTGTTCGGGTATAAACACCGAAGGGAAGACTATACACAGTGGAGCTGTCCGAGACTTCTTCGATATTTCCTTGAGGTATGACGTCACACATGGCCTCATGGTCATAAAGCTTGTGCTTGGGAATGGTGTCTACTTGAATGCAGGAAAGTAGGTTCATACTTTCTTATGATGGATACCCGTACTAATTTGATATACTGAACTTTTAGTCAAACACTGTAAAACCCCCTGAATGACTTACTCGGTTCATAATGGACTCTCAAAAAAATGTTCTTGTGCCAAACATCTGTAACTCTGAACCTAAATCCGAGGACGTTCTACGTACATGTACATTCTACATGTACATAGATTTGATAATGTCTGCGAGCTGGTATAACCAATCCTTGGCACCTTTTTTTTAACAAAAACACAGAATATAACCATTTATATTTGAGCTGTCTAATTCATTAGTTAATTTAGTTAAATGAAAGAGTATTTAAAAAGGAAGGCCAGTTTGTTTAATGTTAAAAGAGTAACTGAATGGTTATATAAAGGCCGAAAAACTAGTAAAATAATCCACCCTTAGGAACATTTGGCAAATACAAATTGTAAAGAACTATTTGAAAACTATGCAACTACAAATTATTCCTGTCTAAATAAAAGTAAAAAATTCAACCTAAAATATGGAAGTTAAACTATCTCTACGAGTCTCCCATGGTTTTTAATATCTTTTGAAAGCTGAACAAAAATGTATTTTCTTAAAATTCTCTAAGAGTAACTAATTTTCTATCTTCCTTTGAGTTTTTTATTTTCAAAACTGCGTAATTTAATTTTAGTGCCTTCGGCCCTTGATGAATCTCCATATTAAAAGATGTATTGTGTTAAAAAATGCATTTTTAATTAAGAATGTTGTGCTGATAATCAGCTCTAAAAAATAAATATTATATTCACACGTTCGTAAATATTATATTATCAATCAGAAGAAATGCCATTTTACTAATCAGCCCATACTTGTTCTTTTGTGCTATAAAATTGTACTAATCTAATAATTCATGCCACACTTGGTGGTTGTACGTTTTTAAAGCTCCAAAACAGATCCGAGGGTCGAAGAGGTTTTACCTAATTACACAAATAACTGAAACGTACACTCAGAACAAAGATAAACTGTATGCCTGCTTTATAAAAATACAAATTTTGATAAGGAATCCTATTACACTTAATTCTATATCAATGAAAAATAAAAATCGAATGCACTAGGACTTATATGTCTGCAAAAATACAATTTAAACTCTGAACTTCTTTCATATACCACCTATGAAGTCACTAAGTATAGGCGAATAGAAACATTATAGTTATCTCATTAACGAGCAATTCTTATATATTATTCAGGTGGTATAATTTTCAATTTATTTCTTCATTCAAACACCAACCGTAACTAAAACATTATTTTTGTGCTGTTATTAACCGTTCTGAAAACCTTTTCACCAGTTTCTGCATTCTTTGCAGTTTTATAAAGGTAATATAAATTATCTAATGACTATAATTATCATTTGTTATTTCTAAAATAATACATAAACAATATCAAATATGGCATATTCGTTGGATAGGTTACATAAACTACATGTACCTATAGAGGTTTTTGGACGTCAGGTTTCAAATGCGCTAGGTTTTATATCTGAAAAAAAATCTAATAAAATGTTAGAACTAATTACACTCATTATTACTTTTTTTTATTTATTTTTTTAAAATAAATAGTTTATATGTACGTAAGATCGAAACATATTCATATTTATTCAGTATGCAAATCGTATTTACATACATTTTCCTGAAAAAAAATACTAAGCGATGGCTCGGTCGCCCAGGTACTGTTTACTAAAATTACAAAATGACGGCTAAATGGAAAACCAAGACGTAATAATTATAAACGCGTTACTTTTTAAACGAAGTTTTGGAACACCCTGTATATTGAAAGAATATCAGGTTATCAATTTTTATTATTTTTGTGAAATTTAAAAAAGGATACCAGAGTTTTCAATTTATTATTTTATTTATTTATTATAGACTTAAATTCTCATTACACAAAAGCGTCCAAATAAAAATGAGTTCACAAATGATGTGTTAAATATTCACATTTTTATATAATTTATTTTTTCCCTATTGCCTTAAAAATTAATTATGTTTTAATTTTAACATTTTACCTTTGATCAAATACGTTGAAAGGTTCATAATCAAAAATGTTATTGTAAACTGAAATAGCAATGCGGTACATTAAAGAGTACACGCAGTGCTATCTAGGAGAAGAATGTACAACTTTGTCTACTGCAGCTACCTGGTAGCCAGCACTACAACTACAAGGTTACCTTACCTAAACACTAAAATACGTACCATTGCTATTAACTAACGTTTTATTAATAAAATTAATTATTCGTTCTACAAAATTTATATAAGCAGAACAAAATTGTATTTACACTAATTTCTTTCCCGCGAACGTGATCTATAACCGACACGACGGATTAGATTTTCCGGAGTATTTTCGGTATTAAAATATTTTATTTATTTTGAAATCGTTTAAACTGTTGCCTATGCTAATCCATATTACAGTATTGTAATCATTATTATCAGTTTATCTGCCCTCCGAACAAATTCTCGGGATCTTAAGAAATTATAATGCATAGAAAAACACAATTTGGAAGGAAGGAAATCCTTAACACAAAAGGGAATTTCTAAATATTTTTCTATGTAGACTATTCCCGTATTCAGTAGTTTATTAAAAATCTATAGTTATTTAAACTTTATTTTTTCAATTGAATAGCATGTGATATGGGATTACAATATAGCTGCCATTTTAAAATAAATATGTTACTTTACAAAGAATCAGCTATCAACAATAAATTAGCTAATTACGTACATGTAAATAGCCTATATGTTTATTTATTAGCCAAATTTTCGAAGAAAATAAGAGCTATTACACTCGACCCAACTTGAAAACGGTTGGTCGGAGGAGGATAGGAATTCGTTTCTTTACGTTTCTGACCATTTGGAGACGATACCCAAAATTCATTAATTTATATATATATATATGTTTTGTTACCGGATTAAAATTTGGTAGTAAATAAGCTAAGTAGGATTCTTTAGATACACTTTTTATTGTTTTTAAATCCGATTCAAAATGGCGGAGTTAAACCGTTTAATCATTTTTTGTTAGGGATTTGAGGAATATATAAGCCAGAGTACAATTAATTTCTGAGTTATATCATTCGAAAGGCAATTCAATTTACTATAATCCTGTGCAAAGGTATGTTTGGTTCAGTTCCCGGAACAAGGAAGAAAATTCATATGAAGCTTTCAGTATTACTATATACGGCAGTGCTGCTTACGCTTTTTTTATTTATACTATCTTTTTTACAACTGCAATAGACATTGTCAAACATGTTTGTAGCATTGTTGTTGTTGGCATGTTACATGTTTGTAGTTGTAACAACGTAAATCACTTATGAATAAAAGTTGCTAATTGGCGAGTGTGTTGCTATTATATTATAGTACGGACAATAATCTATATATTAGTTTGACTTCTGTTTTCTATTAATGATTAAATCAAAACATCTACAATTTTGGAGTAGGTCTATGTTATGTAGATGCTTGAAACGAAGGACTTAATGTGTGGTTGAACCAAAAATTAAAACAGGAAAACCTTACCCTAAGGGCACAATTTATTTTTAAAGAGACTTTTCCTAGCTCAATGCAATTTAAAAGCTGCTAAATCTGGAGATCTACAAGTCTGACATAGAGGACGTATAGCCTATATTTAAAATGACAGACTTGATGAGATGAAGACATTTTGTAGACGAACTTACCTTTATTCGGTACAATCCCTTTATAAAGGACCTGTTCCGTAAGCCCAATCAATTTAAAATTCAGTTGGTTAAGTTAATTTACTAACCAAACAGATGTTTCTATAATTAATTTTTATCAATTAGAGGTTAAGACTGCTATTTTTATAGCAAGGCAATTTAAATAGCCTAATTTTGTTGAGATATTCTGTGCTGGTTCTAAACTAAATTTTAAATAGGTTTACATGTCTACCGTGTGGTCTTAAGCATATTTTCATTTTGTATTAACTGGTGATGTTCATTACACTATTATCGTGTTTTGATAGGACTAATAAAAAAATTCAAGATATTGAGGCTTCTCGTGGTACTTTAAAAATAAGCTGTCCAAAAAAAATATGGCTGTTACATAGAATACTATATACGCTATGATATATATATGAAAATATGATTAATAATAATGATTAAGTAAAATAAGAAAGAAACAGGGAGGAGTACATAGTTGACATTTATGTACTGTGATGGGTTTTAAGGAGAAAATAACCGCCTGAAATAAATTTTTCTTCTACTAAACAAACTCTATGTCTTCATACGAATTTGAAACAGTCAAATTGGGCTTAACCCCTCAGTTATAAGGCAGCCATTTCGAGTAAAGAATTTAAAAATTAAATGAAAAATGTGTGACCAAATTAAAACAATTGAAGTATCTACTTCTAAGCAAGGTTTGTCTTCAAAGTTAGCAATCGAGCATTGTTTGTGACTATAAAAACAGCCGTTTGAACAAAATGTATGGCT
Organism: Philaenus spumarius; assembly: GCA_018207615.1. Lineage (NCBI taxonomy): Eukaryota > Metazoa > Arthropoda > Insecta > Hemiptera > Aphrophoridae > Philaenus > Philaenus spumarius. Next base: position 963,796 of record JAGFPH010000066.1, read on the forward strand.
AAACAAAAAACATGAGGATTGAAGAAAAGAAAAGAAGATAAAGGTCAAGAAGGGAACGCCGAATATATGGGACTAGAAGTTGTTAACAAAATAAAATAAAGTTGTTTACTCTATAAATTTACTTTTTCACCATTTCCCGCAAACCTTTTTTTTATTATTTAGACACCAATATGTAATGATAGACAGGTTGTTAGCACAGATCTATCTTTATTAGTTCGTAAACAAAATGTATTAAACAACTCTAAATTCTTACGCTGCGGTATCTGAACGTTTAACCCGAAATAATGACAAACAATTTAAATAATCTTTGCACCTAATAACCATTAAACGATGACGTCATCTTGTAAAACTATAAAAGTTTCGATTTATCATCAGAAGTTTATCAACGTACCGGTAAGCAATTAAAATCGCCCAACATCAGTTTAACATCATAATGTTTAACGTTTCCAATCTCTCTCGGTCCTATTTAGAAAAAAATATTGTGACAAATAGCCCACGTTCCTCAAAGTAGAATGTGTGATATCGCTGACCGTTTTGGTTCGAAGATTTCCTAAGTAAAATTAGTAAAAATATAAAATTGTCAATAAATACTTCTGATTGACAGAATTGCCCATTTTAAAACGATATAATTAAGGAACATTTTGAAATTGATACAATTTCCCAAAGATTTTTTTTCCGTCGTGCGTCAGGTACGAACGCCAGCGGATGTGTCCTCCGCACACGTGTCGGTTTTCCAACCAAGAAGGTACAAAAAAAGTCTTTAGTTTACTTTCTTTCAACGTCTTATTAAAATGTTTTAGATTATGAGAGCAAGTGATGAAAAGAACGCTGTTATGTATTACGTAAATCATTCGGAGTAAGAAACTTTCATTGTCAGCTGCGTGTTGCAGCAAAAAAGAAAAAAAGAAGAAGATAAACGTGTAAAGAACGATACAATGTGTAGTATTCAGCCGAATGAAGGTTTTTACTAAACTCATGGAAGATTTCAATTACTTAAAAGCAGAAACTTACCAGCTAAGGCTCACAAGTATTTAAATAATTTATAAAGGGCGAATATCCATATAATAAATATAAATGCCACTTGTTAAATATAAATGAACGAACGAGTTAAATTTAGCTCTATTAGTTTTAAGGAAGTTATAAGAACTTATATGATGACTAAGGTTAGTTACCTTATTTTAACCAGTTAAACGCATTGAAATATGAGTGGTTTAATTGTTCTCATTATCAAAAATTGTCAAAAATGGGACTCAAATTTAAGCTGTTTTGCTTCATTAGAATTCATTAGAATGAATGGAATTTATATTTTATGTACAGGGATAGTTACCCTTTTCACCGCACATGAAACACAGAAATTAGTATCCCAGTTGGAATTTTTGTGATTTTGAACTTAACAAAAATTTAAAAACCCTAATCAAAGTCGGATCTTTTTCCGTGGATTTATTTCACGATTTTACGCTTATTCACTCTACTCGGCTAATTATAAAATGTCAAAAGAATCGTACTTTTCGACATTTTGGGCAGAAGAACGCAAACTATAACATTAAGGCAAGCTTTTTATTCAACAAATAGTCTTCTACTTTCTCCACGAGTAACGTTCGTCACATGATTGTCACGATTCTAGCGTCATACTTTATTTTCCCCTTTATCAACAGTTCAGATGATCTGAAGAACACTCGAGACAGAATCTTATCGACCACTGTCAGATTGCCAATCGACTCGTTGGCGGACCCCCATTACATAGGAAGTCCAAAGATTGGAGAAACGCTTCGGCTTCAAGGCGCACTCTCTATTAAACCGTGTACGGAGGGTCTAAGAGTTCTGGTCGACTTCTCACTTCTAACGAAAGTGTGCAAGGAATTCAGAAAGCGTTCGAGCGAATTAAGTCTACTTGTCGTACCAGCAGAGAACTTGATCGTACAACTGTCTGGCGTGTGTTAAGGCAATATAGTGCAAGCACTTCGCATTTATTTAGTGACGAAGCTGCGTTTCATATAAGCAAGTTAACTGTCATAACGTTCACAATGGGGACTCCAAAACTCTTTTGAAATCGTAACATGTGCGAGATTCACCACAGGAAAACGTTTTGATACATATACTAGATTTTCGATCCATTTTTCTACTAGGAAAACAGTGGCGGGAATGACTATCTTAAAATCCTGCAGACAATAGTTGTTTATCAATAACTCTATGACTACTGTGATTATTTCACACCCAATTAACAACGTACGGCAATTCCTCAGCGGCACACTGCATTACATTCTTAGCCTCCAAGATCCCCAGACATGAACTTCTTCTTGTAGGGATACATGAAGTATCGTGTTTTTGAACCAACATGTGCAGTACATCAGCTGAAGACCCAGAAGTTAGGTTGCAAAAAGTGCAACGAATTTAGCGATCGTTTACACATAGGCTACAGTGTGTGTAATAATATTGCTAAACATTTAATTTCGTAAACATTTTCTACGTTGAACCATTTGTGTAATGTGTTTTCGTTAATAAATATAATGTTTTAAATAAGAATACGGTAATAAAAAAGAAAGTTACGAGTATAATCTTTTAAAACCAAACTATTGCCTAAATTTTTGTAATTTGTAACTCTCATAAGCGATGTTTAACTCCGATTCAGTGTTTTGAGAAACTGTACAGTACACAAGACTATTCGGTACCTCTAATCGTAACGTCTCGTGGCCGCAAAATAGTAAAATATGATTTAATACTAACACACAGCAGAAATTAGGTTTATAACATTAGTGCAATTAAAAACTGGAACATTTCCTTCTGAAACTTGTAATATTTTGTATGTAAAATTTATTTATTACAAAGTGCTATTTATATAAGGACTACACAGATAACATGCGCAAACAAACGTGTAAAAATGCAGTGTACTTTGCACAATTATAAAGTATTAATACCCAATCTACAAAATAATACCACAAGACAAATTAATCTAAAATAAAAAAACATAATTTAATAAGTCTACACAACACAGTCTACAAGAATCATAATTTTCAAGACAACATAATCCATAAGACAAGTCAGCTCAGAAGAGAACCCAAAATACAAGACAGGACAATCTACATGACAGCCCAGCATACAAGACAGCACAGTTTACAACATAACATTCCAGTATACAGGCAGCTAATCAACATGACAATCTAACTTACAACACATCATCATCTACATGATAACTCATTTCAAAAGACAGTCACGGTATTTATAAAACCCAGTAAACAAGACAGTAAAACAACATAACACAATCAAATTATAGATCCCGTCTACAGTACAACACAATCTACAAGACATCAAAACTACAAGACAGCACAGTCTACAACATAACACAATCTACAAGGAAACCCAATCTACATAATCAATCTATATGGCATTCCAGTCTACAACACAGCATCTTCTACCTTCGCAAAGCAGAATCACACATGGATCCGTCATGAGCAGATTCCGGTACTCGCAGACATCCACTAAAACAATAACAATCAAAGCTACAATCATTGCCCCGTAAAAAAATGTGTAGTTAAAATATCTAAATTTAAAAGGCGAATTAATACAAATGGATTCATGGATGAAAATGAGTAGTTAAGTCAATTAAACTGTTGTTAACAACCTAGCTATTTCAAAGGGACAAAGCCGAGAGAAATACATTGAAATGAAAGTGTTTATAAAAATCTTAAAATATTAACGTTTTAATGAAATTCAATTTGGGAAGTACTGATAAGTTTTTATCAAATTTACCCTAGAACCTCGTCAGTAGGTACATAACATATGGGAGAAACTAAATGAACATTTCATTATTGATTCTCAAGTTATATCCTGACCTTGGCTTGTGGTTATGCGGTTTATGTAAGCCTCGGGAAATGAGGTTTAGTATTCTCAAACCCTAGAATCAATGTGATGACAATATAATAATGTGCCTGGCAGTTTTCTTCAATTAATTCCAGAATTGTATGAAACATCAAAACATATTGTACATCGTGCATAACATCAACGCCTATAAAAGCGAGTGTACGTCCGTCCGTTCGTGGGTAACATATAATATAACAGCTGATTTCACCCATAATCTGTAATACTTAATAACTTAAACAAACCCAGTGTAGATTACAGTTTGAGATTATGTTTACAACTTCAATCGTTATTATTTCTTGTGAAGTTGATTTTTTAAATGTGAGTTATAGAACTAATGTATGCTATAATATAAGTATAATAATATTTGCTTTGAGGTTATAAACTGTATATAAATACAACCTTTTATCATAAATATATTTGTTTATAAAAATTTAAAGAAGAGATACCTATTCGTTTAACTTCGGAAACATTCGTACATCTTCGTATAACATAATAAACAAATTCTATTATTATTTTCTTCACTATAATATTAATAACTTCTAAATCATTTGATGTATGAATATGAAATATAAAGCAATTAAAAGATAGTATTTTATCTTTCTTTAAATATATAATAACTTATATAAATAAAAATGTTTAACAAAGTTTATAATCCTTATTATTGTACACATTTACCGAGATAAAAATCCCCGTCAGCATAGTTAGATAGGCCTAGATAAGTAGGCCTTAATGTTGTTTTTAAATAGTTTGTTTTTTAAATTATGTATTTCTTATGTGTATATAAGAAATACATAATTGCATACACTTACAAATTTAAAGCAATGAGATAATACACATATTATGCAGCCAAGGGAAGTGGCATTAACGTGGGCTTCAGTGGGAATATAAGCAACAGCTGTGCTACACCATTTTACAAAAACATTAACTTGTTTTTAAACTTCATACATGTAGAACTAGAAAGTCAAACTATTTCCAATATTTCTCGTCAACACTCACATCAGAATCCCTTTGCACCTGTCCCTCTAATCTCTGTATTACTAATACAAAATAAGTTTATATATTTATAAATAACAAAATGATGGAAATTTAAGTTTATTTTTTTGACTCTAAGAATACTAAGACATTTTATTGTAAACACCGTCCACAACAAAATATACTACATAGTAATCGATGGTGTATATTACGACTAAGTAATGTATTATCTGCTGGAGTTATGTACTAGACACGATTCTACATAGCCCGGGAGCTGAACAGCCGATGAAAGTAGTCGACCTTAAATAAATAGTTCGGAGATTTAGGAACTAGATATATTTTACAAAGGTCAATGGTTTATTCGACAAGTAAAAATATATCGGTCAAGGGCGGATTGCACACACGAAGAAGAGTTCGCGGACAGCATTGGTCGGTCAAGGGCGGATCGCCCACAATACTTCTCCGAGTATAAGTTGACAGTGCCGAAACAATATCATGGGCAACATTGATCGGTTAAAGGTGAGTCGTCTACACGCAGAGGAGTTCGCAATAATAACAGTTCAGTATAAGTTGGCAGAGCCACAGAAATATCATGGACAACACTGATCGGCCAAGGGCGAATTGCTTACACGA
>JAGFPH010000066.1:969268-987547 GCA_018207615.1 Philaenus spumarius
TCAGTACTGTATAAGTTGGCAGTGCCGCTGCAATATTATGGACAACATTAGTCAATCAAAAGCGGATAGCCCAAAGAAGAAGAGTTCGCGACCGACAACATTGGGCCTATTTTATGTATACTACTCTGTCTCTTGGTCACAAGAGTGAATTGGCCACATGGTGCTGCCAAACTAATGTCTTAATAAACATACCTTTGTTTCTTGTGTCGCAAATCTAGTATATTAACATTATACAATATGTGCTAATAGTAGGTTATTCTACCGTTACCCATTAGTAAGGAGTACTGTTACATTGTTGTTACTGTCCATTTGAATTGAGACGCCAAAACTAATTATGTACCTAGATTAAATCCGGAGATATATGAAAAACAATCATAAGACAATGCTGCAAATTTGAAACTCCCATAAGAAATGCATGGGGAGGAATTTTTGTTTGAGTATAAGTCGAGTTGTGCGGTAGATAAATTGATGCGGATGCTTGATGGCAAATCTGGGCGTGCATACCTCTCAATTATGAAAATCAGTCGGGTAGAAGAGCCAAACGGACTCGGAAAAGAAAAACAGATTTTTTTAAATATATAAGATAGTTTTACAAAAAGCTTTTATCAATTTAAAATATACAGCTCAGCTAATTGATATTCACTCTAATATTCCCACTAACATCTGATTGCATGCTTTATTTCAGGTTAGGGTTGTGTTTAGGAGTAGACCTAGTTTTACTGGTTTTATCCAGGGTGTATTTATTGTTAACCCTCGTAATTGAGGTTCTGAATACAGTAATTCTACACCTTTATTAGAAAGAAATTATAAAATATTCGTGAGGAGTTGGCGTGCGAACCAACTTGTTTCCTTCTGGTAGCTTACATATTTTTTAAAGTTATAACATTGGTTTTGTAAAATGGCGGATTTTGCTGAAATTAAGATTTTTACACTTATGGATTATGTAAACATTTTCTTCAATGCGGTAGAGAAACAGCTCCAAAAGTGTTATGGTTCACACTTTTAGAACTGCCCTGTATAATTTGATTATTTACTTTTGCCTCTCTCGTTTTGCTTACACCTAAAATGATATATATATTAATGTAATATTAATTTATATGTTTATAAAATGTTGTTTATACATATTAAAAAATAAATAAAAATAAATAATAATAATAATAAGTGGAGATGAAGATACAAATTTAAAAGAATGATCTAAACTATTGCGACATACTTCGATTTTTCCTATCTAAACCAAATTAATTTTATAACTTATATTTAGTTACTAAATATTTTAATTTAATTCCAGAAACATACACACATTCATTATTCTGTTCCTAAAAGTGTATAGGTGATAGCTTAAGCTTTTCACTTGATAACTAGAGTTGATGTATAAACTTCGTGTATTATTTCCTTTTTGCATTTAATTTAATGTGTTTAATTTATGATAAAAGTCCCAAAGGACGTAGAATTAAGTGTGAACCTTATATGTATGACATTGCGCTCAACGCAAGGACAAGGATACCCTTGACGGTAAGAAACCCACTTAATTTTAATTATTACTAGACAGGTACAAGTGGCTTCGCACACAAAAAGAACAAAGTAATGAAATGAATTGTGTTTAAATTTGTCATAAGATCTGAGTTTCCTAGCACAAAAACACGTAATGAGTTTCGGCCAAATACTTCAAACATTTTCATGTTTCGCAGCGTATCCAGTCCCCCTTCCGTCCACCTTATGGTTTACTTTTTCTATGTTATTGTTTCTTTGTTTCTCTTGTTACTCTATGTTTAAACATAGAGGTAGAGCATTAATCAAAGCATAAAAAGTATATTGAAAGTAAAGAAGAAGAATGGTATAGAAAAGGTACTTTGTTACCAGCTTCCAATGAATGCAGGACACATTTTATATTCAGTCAAGTCTTATTTTTATTAAACCGATCTACACTAAAAAAACTGACAAAACTACCTGCAAGAGTTTTAAACAATATTCACCTTTTTTTAGAAGACCAGACTACTACACTAGTAAATAAAACGCACCTCCAGGAAATTGGAGCGAATCCTTAAACATGCTCATCATTTCACATCAAGATCTTCAAATCTTTTAAAATTGAAACCTTAGCATCTCAACAGCTCAAATATTCATCCTCTTTCCATTACCGACATCAAAACATAAAGACTCTCTTTTATTCTAATATCTTAGTTCACCCTTTTAAAATCAATCACCAAATCACTCATTAGACTTGAAAATTCAATTAAGTATTGTTTGTTATTGTACTATCTGTAAAGTTAAAATATTTTCTTTGTAGATAATTTTCAAGAACTATGTTTTTTTAATTTCTCACTATACTATAGTATAGAGAAAGTATAGTGATCGCAAAAAAATCGAGGTTGAGATTTTTGTGGAAATATCCGTTTTGGGACCCCCTGAGTCCATAAAAGTGTTTTTTACAAAATGTCTGTCTGTATGTATACAAAGCTAGAGAGAAAACTATTCGATCGATTTCGAACAAATTTTCACCAAACATGTCAATTAAGCTTGCATAGATGCACGAAAAAGGTTTTGAAAATTTTTGAAAACAACCCCCTTTTTTCCAATAAACCCCCCAAAAATCAGTTATTATTTTTTATAAAAATACTGCTCTAACGATTTTGTTAAAATTTGGCTTATTTGTAGCCCTTAATGTACCCTACCATATGCAAAAAACCGCATCTTTCTAAAAATTCTCGTTTAGCTAATAATAATAATAATAACTGACTTTTGGGGGTTTTTTGGCCATAAAGGGGGCTGTTTTCAAAACCTTTTTTCGTGCATCTATACAGGCCTAATTGACGTGTTTGGTGCAAATTTGTTCGAAATCGATCGAATAGTTTTCTCTCTAGCTAATAATATAATAATAATATCTATTAGATAATCTCCTACTTTAACATCACCTCTCCTACCCGACTTAGAATTATGAAGACACAATGAATCTGTTTAATAATTTAAATATGTTTGTGAGAAAATATGTGCCAGTTCCTGGTACCGTTTATTAGTTTAGATACTATACATAAGCTTTTGTTTAAGTTTGAATATATACAGGTGTACAACTTAAAGAAGATACAGGCCCATGTCAATAACATGTAGGCCTATTAGTCATTGCTGAAAAGATTTTAATTTTGCTAAATCATTATTTTGTATCTATTATGGAGTGACAATAAAAATACCTAATTTCATTTGAAAAGTGTTGAATGAATTTTATTTGACAACAAATGACTGTAAATATTTCATAAACAAATGACGTAGGCTTACAAATTATCCTAGTTGAAGATGATAAGACGTTTTTCCTAGTCTCTAATGAAATAATTTCGTTAACCACAGACAATATTTGTTTTTTTCTCTACATGATTAAAAATCTCTGTATTTCCGGATGTAAGGGCTTCATAGAACAGGCAACAGATAATTAAGAATCTATACAGGGTGTTTACAAACTCCCTGGAAATATTTTGTGTATTTGTTCCTTAGGTCAAGACAACCAAAAAACATCATATAAATATGGGTCTGAAATGCCTAGTTTTCTGTCCGTCTGTTTGTGTTTTTTACAAATTATTTTATAACCTGAGTACTATTTTAGATAGAAACTTAAAATTTGGCACGAACGTGTACCTTGGTAGGTCAAACAAGTGTATAACATTTCTTTACGATATCTTAAACAGTTTCAAGATGGCGGCCATTTAAAATCTTTGATGTTAAATTTCATGAAAACTTAATTTTTATAAAAAATGTTACCAGTAATAAAAAATCTAGAATTTTAAGACAGAATCATACTTTATTTGCTACAATCGGATAATTAATAACTGAGTAATGAGACATTTACCTAATTATGTAACAACTGAACATGGCAAATTGTTGTTTAGTGTAAATTTTGTATGATATTTATTTCAGTAAATGTCTCATTACTCAGTTATTTATTATCCGATTGTAGCAAAAAAAGAATGATTTTGTTCGTTTTAAAATTTTACATTTTTTATTACTGGTAACATTTTTTTATAAAAATTACGGTTTTCGTGAAATTTAACATCAATGATTTTAAATGGCTGCCATCTTGAAACTGTTTAAGATTTCGTAACGAAATTGTATACACTTGTTTGACCTACTAAGGTACACGTTCGTACCAAATTTGAAGTTTTTATCTAAAATAGTACTCAAGTTATAAAATAATTTGTAAAAAACACAAACATACGGACAGACAGAAAACTAGGCATGTCAGACCCATATTTATATGACGTTTTTTGATTGTCTTGACCTAAGGAACAAATACACAAAATATTTCCAGGGAGTTTGTAAACACCCTGTATATTAATACGTAAAGCAAACACATTGTACCTCTTTTTACGAAAATTACGGGGACGGAGGAGTATGAAATTTGACACAGTTAAGTTTAAATGAAGAAGTGCAGAAAGCTAATATTAATTTCTCACTATACTATAGGCCTAGTATAGAGATCGCAAAAAAATCGATGTTGAGATTTTCGTGGAAATGTCCGTTTTAGGACCCCTGAGTCCAAAAAAAAGTGGTTTTTACAAAATGTCTGTCTATATGTCTGTATGTATGTATACAAAGCTAGAGAGAAAACTATTCGATCGATTTCGAACAAACATGTCAATTGGGCGTATGGATGCACCAAAAAAGGTTTTGAAAAACAACCCTCTTTTTGGCCAAAAAAACCCCAAAAAATCAATAATTTGTTTATAAAAATAACAACGGCTCTAACGATTTTAATAAGATTTGGCTTATTTGTAGCTCTTAATGTACCCTACCATATGCAAAAACCGCATCTTTCTAAAATTTCTCGTTTAGCTAATAATAATAATAATAACTGATTTTGGGGGTTTTTTTACCAAAAAGGGGGTTGGCCAAAAACCCCTTTTTTGTGCATCTATACAGGCCTAATTGACATGTTTGGTGCGAATTTGTTCGAAATCGATCGAATAGTTTTCTCTCTAGCTAATAATAATAATAATAATATTTATTACTTACTCTCCTACTTTAATGTATCCCCTCTCCTACTTTAATACAATTATGAAGTCACAGTGAATCTGTTTAATAATTTGTTTGTGAGAAAGTATGCGCCTGTTTAGTTTCTGGTACCGTTGTTTTTATATAATAATGTGCATCAGAAACACATAAAAATTAATTAAACACACAAAACAATTTTAGGTTAGACCTAGACTGATGAACTAACACATGTTTCTTGAATGTACTGTATTTACATTCATTGCTATAGCAACCAATAAAATAAAATAACAGATAAAACAGTTGATTCGAATGTATAATCTTTAATAATAAAATTTTAGTTTATGCCTAGACTGATGAACTAACACATGTTTCTTGAATATATTTACATTCATTACCATAGCAACCAATTGAATAAAATGACAGATAAACAGTTGATTCAGATGTCCAGCCACTTGTAATTTTGGCCAGACTGAACTAACAGCTGCTTTTTGGATATTCATTATCATAGCAACAAATTTACAACCAATATATTTTTTAGGTTGGGTTTACAAAATATTATTAAACACACAAAACCAATGAAGGCTTGCGTTAAGGTAATCATTTTATAAAGAAGTTTCCCTCGCTGTTTGTTTACATAGACATTAATTTACAAATATATTGTAAAAATAAAATTTTGTAGCACTAATCTGAATTGATTTACAAATCATATAAGTACAAACATTATATTTGTTATTGCTGGTTCAATTATCTTCTTGTATGTTATATACCTCAACAATTAATAGGAGATAAGAATAATATTATTAATGGGTGAATGGAAATATTTCCGAAAACATACTCTCAGATAAATATTGAACTCCGTTATTTTAGCACCTAGAATTGATGATTGTACTTTGATTAATACTGATGTAGCGATGTAGCCTACTTATAAATTCCTGGTGACAACATAACATAGCTACGATAAAATAATTTGTGACAATGACATCAATAACTTTCCGGAAGAGTTTTTGAATTCTTTGCATATTAGTGGTTTACCACGACATAAGTTAGTATTAAAAGTTAAATGCATCGTTTTGCTGATCAGAAACTTAAATACAAAGGAAGCGTCAATGGAACAAGAATGACCATCAAATTTATGCATCGTAATGTAATTTAATTGATTGCGAAGTTTTAACTGGAACCCCACACAATAATAGAACTTTAGTTAGGCCCTAAAAACGTATAAATTTAACATACTCCTGAACTATTTTACCATTTAACTTTCAAAAAACTCAATTTACAATAATACCTGCATTTGCGATGACAATAAATAAGTCTCAAGGACAAAAATTTGAGTTTTATTGAATCTGCCACTTTTACACAAGGGCAATTGTACGTCGAGTTCGATCATTTGAAGGTTTGAGATTTTATGTTTCCGAATATAACGGACAAGGACATTTAGCAAGTAATGAAAGACTTTTTACAAAAAAACATCGTTTACAGAGAAGTTTTGAATCATTAATTAAATTTTCGAAATATGTATGTCAAGTTCAATGGACAAATTTTTTTTAATCGCCTGGTTTTGTATCAATAAAAATATAGAAAAAATGTATTCTTTATATCAGCCTTAATTTTTTAATTTGTTTTTTATTTTAATGTTATATAATTTGTTTGAAAAAGATAGGCAAATTAACTGTGCAGCCTTGGCGAAATCTGTGATTATAGAGGTACAGTCTTTGACAATAGAACCTTAATAACGTTCATACTAAAAATTTAATGAATTATGGTCGAGTTTCGACCACTGGGCGATCACTAGTAATCATCATTACAACAGCTAAGTAGTATCATACATTTACAATGTTATCAATCGCCACATTTTACGTCAACTAATCCTCACACGAGTAATCCTCATTACGGTAGAGGGGATAGTATGTGAACCAGGGAACACAGTAGGCTCAGACGATGTATAACCAACTAAAAACACTTAGTACAATATGTTGGAGAAAATTACAATTTACTGAGCTCTGTACGTGCTTGATGTAAGGTTTAGAAAAAAGGTTGCGATTTTAAATGTATCGAACATTTTATCCTCATGAAACTCTAAAAAAAAACGCCATTCCGAATATTATGAGTATCTTCAATAATACATTCAATAATAATACATAATATCAACAAACAAAACATTGCGTGCTTCGCACGCCAACCCCCGTATTGGGAGTAACTTCAACACACAAAGCATTGCGTGCTTCGCACGCCAACCCACATATTGGGAGTATCTTCAATACACAATGCATTGCGTGCTTCGCACGCCAACCCCACGGTAGAATCCACCATTTGGCTTTGAACCGGGTACTTCTATGGAATTTTACGTTTTGATCGATTTTGTTGGAACCAAGCAAGCTATAAGGTCGCGTAAAAAAACAAAATGTGCAGAATAACATCCTAAATTTATATTTGTAGAAAAAACTCAAAAACAAATTCATTCTCGTAGGAAAAATCTAAAAAAAATAGTTACTTCCGGTCAAAAAACGTGCTTTCGTTTGTTGGATTTTTTTGGCTAAAGAACTCTTCCGAGCGACGTAGACAACCAACATGTGACCAAATTTGAACCAAATCGGGCTTAAAATGCGGCTGCTAGAGTGCGAACATATACAAAAAAAAAAGGAAAATGCCAGCTGTAACTCTCAAACGAAGCATTTCCAGACCTATGAATATACAAACTTTTTTGATTATTTTTTGCTAGTAGAATCAGCTCAGAAAGTGCTCGGAGCTTAATGCAAATAACTGATTATTTTAGCTCATAATAACTTTAAAATATTTTATTTCTAAAGTAATTCTGGGTATTGTTGACAACTACCAAGAAATAAATTTTTCCTTTTTTTTTTGTCAATATCTCTGTTATACTTTGAGCTACAGACAAAATAAAAAACCATTGTGTTTGTCATTAAAAAAGTTAACTTTTTGTCTCTTGTAATTTTTTTGTAAAGTTAGCGGTTTTTGAGATATTTGACATTAAAAATTATAAACGGCCGCCATTTTTAAAATATTTAAAATAATGTTATAATTTTTCGTACAGTGATAAGAGGTTACGCAAGAAATAGGTGTGCAAAGTTTGTGCTCAATATCCTTTCTACTTTTAAAAATATTAAGTATTTTGTAAAAAACACATACAGACAGACAGATGAAAAAATAAGCCCCGTAGGCCCATGTTTATATTGTGAAATATGTTTGACTCGATCCCAGGAACATATCCACAAAAGGGGTCCAGAGAGTTCGGGGACACCCTGTATATGAATATATATGATTTTTAATGACACCCCAAAACACGTTTTGGGGACCATGATCGGTGTTCATTTGCTACTCCCGACCTTGGGTCTTACCATAAGGGCCACTGCAATAGCTCATTTTTCCTATGGAAATTCGCTAGCGAATTATAATATACTATACATTGGTGGAGGGGACACAGTGAATGGACATGAAAAACACAGTGCATGTACACCAAATAAAGTATATGAGCACCTCTCAACCAAAATGGTATTTTCCGAAATGTTAGGTGCACTACTTTCGGAAATAGAAAAGGTGGATTATTGGCTACATTTTCGGGATATATGTTGAAAAGTAGCCTACTAATCACAAAATTATTAAAAAAATTGTTTTGATCTCTTTAAATAAAGCATTTCAAATTTCACCACAGTAAAATGTATAGAAAAATATGTTGTTTGAGTTTTGATTATTGAATTATAAGAGTGTTAGTAAATGCCTTACAACCAGATGTCAGCTTGGTAACTTTACCCGTTTATGAGAACTTTGACCAGCATGCTAACTTTAACGCTCCACAGAACTTTAACTTCAAAGTTCAGCTCTATACCTTTACCCTTTTCTGACATCTTTGACTTCAGATTTCAGTTCTGTACCTCTATCAATTTCTGAGAATTTTGACTTTAAATTTCAGCTTGATACTTCTATTCGTTTCTGAGACCTTTGACTTCAAATTTCAGCTTGATACTTCAATCCGTTTCTGAGAACTTTCGCTTCAAATTTCAGCTTGATACTTCAATCCGTTTCTGAGAACTTTCGCTTCAAATTTCAGCTTGATACTTTCATCCGTTCTTGAAAACTTTGAATGTGACAGACAACAGATCGCAGCCTCCGATATCGTTTAACTAGCGCTCGGCCTTGAGAAAGTATTGCAGGTGCGACTTACCTCTTGCCATGGTAATGCACAAATGTCCTAAAATATTGACTTATATCACTTGTTAACACAACTAAACACATTGTTACCATCATTCAAAACATTAAATGATTGATAATGAACAATTCATGTCTGATGTACTGTGGACAAAAGTACAAAGGGCAAACTCGGAGAAGCAACAATGACGTGAAAGGTAGTTTCTCACACCATTGACTCAGCCTCCGACTTCTTTTTAACCTTACAGAAAAAGGTTTAAACTTATTTGCTTGTAGCATAAAATTGTGATACTTTATTCGTTCTTAGTTTAGAAAAGGAAAGTAAAAACATTTGCTCTACTTTGTTCATAATGCTCCTTAATTTTGTGGCTTAGTTTGTCCTGCATTAAGTTTGGTAGGCTAGATGCGTGAACCTAAAAATCGATGTTTCATAATCAAGTACACAGAGTGCAAATCTTACATAACTATACAATATATAGTTTACCTTATACAGTAGTCGGAGCAATTCTTAATATTTTTGTAGTTACACTACAGCGCTGTTTCGCCGTTCACAGCCGGCTTCGTCAGGTGTAGGACTCAACACTTAAATAAAACAATACACAATAACACTGAACACACACGATAACACGACACAAAAATACAAAGTTTTATCGGATAACTCAACGTCAAATGTTTTATGAAATAAATATTTGCGTGGCCATGGCATAGTTACTGTGCTTCCGAAACTGTGAACGGCGAAACAGCGCTCTGGTGTAACTACAACAATATTAAGAATTGCTCCGACTACTGTATAAGGTAAACTATATATTGTATATATATCAGCAATTCGTAAAAGCGAATAAACTTTATAAACCTTCACGGTATTATAAAGAACATAACTTACATAACTAACAAACGATCATCAGTTTAGACATTTGGGTTCAACAGTACCCCCATTTCGTATTATCTTATCCGCTTTCCAGATGGTAGCCCTAAATGTAAACAAAATAGTTTTACTATATTTATTTACAATTATTAAAGGTTTTATTCGGAGCACTCAAAAATATCTAAAAACATGAAAACCTTTACAACAATGATTATTGTAACATTTTGTTATTCAAAAAAATTATTAACTATTGTAAATATTTTTTCCCAAAAGCTTAATTTTTGTAAAAAAAACAAAAAGAAACGTAAAAAATCTATTTTTTGTCGCCATATAAAAATGCTTGGAGATGTGGGCAAACTTTTGATCAACAAATCTTCATCTTTAAAATTCCATCAATTTGACATTCCCATTACCAGTTTATTAGATGTGCTTTTTCATTTCTCTAAGATTTTCAATTTTGGAAAACATGTGGCAAATACCCAAGTTTGGCATCGTTTGAAAAAGTAAACCATTAGCAATGTTTGTTTAAAATATTTAGTGTTTGCATTTTTAGTTTTTGAGAATAAAACCGTTTTATAATAGTAGATAGAAATACAAAAACCAAACACTTTCCCGTTTAAGAGTGTCATTTTGATACGGGTTACGCCATTTTGCCAGGTAAGTCAAACATTTGTTTTCAAAATGTTTACTTTTAAGATACCTTTAAAATGTATAGCACTCCTTCAATTTACGAGCCTCACCCTCCGAAATATGCTTCTTGAGACACTAGGATTAAAACTTATTTGTCTTAGGTTCTTTAGGTACAATCCAAGTGTCTAAACTGATTCGTTTGCTCGTTATAAATGTTAACTGTAGGACCCTACGCACTACTGGTATAAATAATTCTGTCTCTCACTTCCACTAAAGCAGAGCCTTAGCAGTAAGAACTGAGCAAAATAGCCTAATGTACTGTGGACAGTCTGGAGTTAGTTGTCGAATTGTTCTTCAGTTCTAACACGTTTCAATTGAATAAATTATTCCAGATATTTTCCAGTTGAATGCGTTTAGTAATTAAATAGACGACAGACGCCTCTAACGTAACGTGCATAGTCAAAGTTAATCTCATATCTTCTCTTTATACACACAACCAAAACCATTATTTATTTTATGAGTAACAAAATGTTCTCTCTTGCAGCTTTGATACTGCATTTTGTCCTTTTGACCAAGACTATACAAACAAAAACAAAAATCAACGAAAAATGCTTACTATATTTTAAAACAATTCAAACAATACTATATTATATATATAAAACAACTGATTTGGATCAAAAATTGAACATAATTTTAGGTTAGGCCTACAATGAAGCAAAACATGTTTATTTACAAAAATTTGGGCTAATTTAGAATCAGGTTTTTTATTTACAATTCTTCACAACTAAGTATCAGTTTTTTAGATTAGGTAAAAGCAAACAAAATGTTTACTGTATTATCTATAAAGGTTTACAAACTATAAATCTAAATTTGAGTAGTATATTCTTAAGTGGCATAAAAACCATTTTGCAATTCGATTACTTAAGTCAATGTAATGAAATGGAATAACTGCCATTTAAATTAAACCAAGCAATAGCGAAGCATTGCTGGGTCCACCAGTTAATCATAATTTATGCATATAAAATATAGTATACGATATTTTGATAGCAGTTATCAACTATTGTTATTAAGTCAAAACATGAAACCTAAGTTCCATATGCAAGCTAAGAGGTTAATAACTTAAACTAAAAACTTGAAGGCCCCACCTAAAACACTAGAAAAAATAAGAAAGGCAAAATAGTTTATGACCATATACTGGCTGATTCTGTAATGCGTGGACACAATTCAGGGGTGATCATATTAGCCCAGTCAAAAAAAGGTTCTAAGTGAAAAGTCATAGAACTGACTTCAAAACTTTTTCTGGACAAGTTAGGAGGTAAAACTAAACGTTCCGGGTCCTAGGGTGGGGAAGGGGCCTAAGAAGGTCCCGTTTTTTTTTGTTTTTTTTTTTAATTTTTAAAGTGGTAAAGATGGAGTACGACGTGACCAGAGGTTTTTTATTGGTTGTTTTTATTTTGTTGGTTGCTATGGGTAATGAATGTAAACAAACATGTGTTGTTAAGCTTTTAATTCGAACAGCTGTTTTATCTGATATAGGGCTGGACGTAAACTCCAAATTTTCACTATTTTTACGCTTTACATTTTTGCAAAATCTTTTCTTAGTGTGCGTCTATGATCCTATACAAAAACCCCTTCAAATTTTCGTAGTAGTTATCTTGAAGTAGTTTATGCTCTACGTTGATCCTGTCAGTCAGGACAAAGCCTTTTATATGTACATAGGACAAACATCTCTCACACACATAAATATACACATTTTATGCAATATAAAAATGTAGGTTATCCATGATTTGCAAAAGTGAGACCCGTGTAGGAAGACCGTGTCTTGTAATGCTCATTGCTATGGTCAAGTAGCCTAGTAATGATACCCGTGATGTCCTAGCTATTGTCTGCTTGTCCCAAGACTAGACACTACAATCGCTTGCGTATCATTAACTAAATTACTTTGTTTGTATGGCTCTTATACTATCTGTTTATTCCAGAAAGGCGATAGAACTGTTGTATTTTATGCAGTCTAATTGCTTTGTAAGCTACACATGACCGATGAATTCAATGGTCTAATTAATATATTTTAAATGTTTTTGTGCCTTCTAATACGTTGTGAATGATGTATAATACAAAACCGATGTCATAATATCTTCAAAAGGTTTTTCAATAAAGATTGTATTCCTAATTTTTTTTATATACACTAATGATGACAAATATGTAAACAAGTAATTGTAAACATGGTATTAAATTGATTAACCTTTTAATAGATTTTTTTTGTAGATGTGAAATATTATTTAATTGCAAATTTTTAATAGAACACAAATATTTGTTTTACGTAATCTGTGATTTAAAAACTGCATTTAATTGTATTGTATACAGGGTGATTTTTTTAAATGGGCCACCATTGGCATCTCAGAAACTATAAAAGTTACAACATCTTTAAATGGGGGACCTTCCCTACTTTTTCCCTTACATTAAAAATACAATATTAACATTTCCAAAAACTCCGCCATTTTTCCAATATGGCGGCCAACTTCATTTTTTCAAATGGAAACCCCCGTTTTTTATGTTGAATTTCGATTAAGGATACAAATTTAAGACATTTTTATTCTTTTGTATTTTTTCCTAAACCCAACCGTTTATGAGCTACAGCCTCTCAAAAATTTTCTATATTATGTGATTTTTTTAATTGGACCACCATTGGGATCTCAGAAAGTATTAATTTTACAGCAAACTTTAAATGGAGAACCTTTCCTTGATTTATGAGAAATTAAAAAAATATGTAGTTAAAATATTTCTAAATGGCCGCCATTTTCCAATATAGCGGTCAACTTTGAAATTTCTTATGGAAAACCCTATTTTTTATGACGGATTTGGATTTTACATGCAATTTTAAGACTTTTTCATTCTTGGTGTTTTTTTTTTTTATAAACTTAACCGTTTAGCCGCTAGGAGCGCTGAAAGTTTCAGAAACTCTTATTTCAACAATTATTATAAATGTTTTACCATTTATTTGCAAACAATAAATTTAACTCAAAGAGCAATATTTTGTACAATGGAATGTTAAAAAGCTGTTACAATTTCATAAATACTTTATTTTTTTAAAAAACCTACTTAAATTACTGTTAAATAAACGGTACCAGGAACTGGCACATACTTTTCACAAACATATTTGAATTATTAAACAGATTAACTGTGACTTGTAGGGTGGGGTAGGAGAGGTGATTTTTTAAACAGTAATTTAAGTAAATTTTTTGTATAAAATTAAGTATTTGTGAAAATACATCAGCTTTTTAACTTTCCATTGTACAAAATATTACCCTTTGAGTTAAATTTTATTGTTTGCAAATGGTAAAACATGCCTCTTTAATAATTAATTGTTGAAATAAGAGTTTATGAAACTTTCAGCGCTCCTAGCGGCTAAACGGTTAAGTTCATCAAAAAAAAAAAACACCAAGAATAAAAAAAGTCTTGAAATTGCATGTACAATCGAAATCAGTCATAAAAAATAGGGGTTTCCATAAGAAATTCGAAAGTTGGCCGCCATATTGGAAAAATGGAGTTTTTGAAAATGTTAATATTGTAGTTTTAATGAAAGGGAAATGATAAAGTAGGGAAGGTCCCCCATTTAAAGATTGTTGTAACTTTTATAGTTTCTGAGATGCCAATGGTGGCCCATTTAAAAAAATCAGCCTGTAGAAAGAAGATGGTTCAAACGGTGGAACTTTGATATAATTGAAATATTGCAAGACAAAATTAAACAGACAAATGTAATACTAATTTATTCCGTTCCCAACGTTCAATAAGCCTTTTACTATTACAATTACTATTAAGCCCCTATGAAAAACATACCCAGATTAATTAGATATGCACATCAGAAATATATAATTAAAAAAAAATACTTTTTAAAACAATAGAGTTTATCTAGGCCTATTTAACTATGCTCACGGGGATTTTTAACTCAGTAAATGTGTACAATTATAAGGATTATAAAACTGTAGGCCTATTTGTTAAAATCTTGTATTTATATATGTTATTATATATTTCAAGAAATATAAAAATATTATCTTTTAATTGCTTTTTATTTCAAATTGGTAGATCAAAATGATTTCGAAGTTATTAATATCATAGTGAAGAAATTAATAATCGAATGTTTCCGAAGTTAAACGAATAGGAATAAATTTGTATAAACGAATATATTGAAGGTAAACGGTTGTATTTATATACGGTTTACAACCTCAAAGCAAATATTATTACAGCACACGTTAGTTCTGTAACTCATATTTAAAAATATCTACTTCATAAAAAATTCTAATGATTGAAGTTGTAAACATAACCCCAAAGTATAATGCACTGGGTTTGGTTAAGTATTACCATAGATCATGAATAATAAATAGATCTTGCATCCATACGGGGGCTGTGTGCCGGAAAAAAGGTTGTCGCGAAAATAGTACATGATCGCGCCGCGAGGTAGCGCTAGGGAGAAATCATTGGTAGCATTGGTGTTTCAAACAGCTTCTTTCGTTTCCCCAATAGATAGCGCCAAAAAAGTCGAATTTCCAGTGGAACAAAATATTGCATTGGATCGGAGTTCTATTAGGTTATCCAAATACAATGGTATTACATATGATGGGTGAAATCAGCTGTTATATTATACGTTACTCACGTACGTACGTACCTCGCTTTTGTAGGAGTTGATTTACCCAGGAAATAAACTATCGCAAAAACGCCATTTTTGAAGTTATACTTCTTTGCGCCCGTTGTAATCTGGATGGGGTGTCGGTCGAGAAACCACGTCACGCGTTAGGAGTAAAATCCGGAAAGTGCCTTTTTATACCTTTCTTCGTATATTCGTATACTTTCCTATACTTCAAAACATCGGATGATTTGAAATTTTGCACACTTATCAAGGACCGATGACAATGCAATATTAATGTTGTTGGGTCTAGTAAGTAAGCACTGATCATTGTCGCCAAAACACGACGTGATTTTCACCCCCTTCATAACGTCTGATTGATTTGAAACTTTGCACACTTATCAAGGACCGATGACAATGCAATATTAATTTTGTTGGGTGTAGTAAGTGAGCACTGATCATGGTCCCCAGACTAACTGTGACCAACCAAACAGATGCAACGATAGTAGGCCTATTCATAAGCGTATGTAACAAAGAAGGAAAAATGGGATATTAATTTTAAAATATGCCTTCAGTGTTGGTTAGTGTTTTTATAAAAGAATAGGCTATCATCTACAAAATAGTAGGGCTACTCTAAGTTACGACTATTTTTTCCCAAAATATATTAAATCAATAGTAGGTCTACCTGTCAATACCATTGGATGGCCAAAGAAGTATAACTTCCCCCGTCTGGTCCGACGCAGACCCAAATTTTTTTAATGGAAAAAAGTTATCTTTAAAACTGCTTTAATTCGAAAACTATTTCAGGTATACAACAATGTTTAAAACATGGGAATACACCGTTTCCGATGTGGTTGTTGGGGTGAAAGGAGCACCAATGATGGGTATCCCTAGTCAAGCATACATTTTTGTCTCGATAAAGGTAAAATAAACATAAAATAACGAACGTTATTGTTCACCACCCTGGTTGGACATTCATAATGTCAGTGCAAGTAAGTGTTTGAGTAAAGCAGTATACCGTAGCGTGGGACCATAAGGCCTCGAGGTCAGTATTAAATAATTAGCTCCATAGGTCAAGTCACGACCGTGCGAGCGCACTCCCACACATATAGGCTATTTTGCCCTCTGGCACGATCTTACCTATATTATATTATTCTACTGATTTCTTAACGTTAACTCGTTCCCCTTAAGCTTGTGTTAGGGTAAAGATGGACGTGATAAAACGACCAGTATAAAACAAAAGTTGTGTGTGCCTCACGTATAAAAAAAACCGGCAGAAAATATTATTAAAAGTGCTGGAAAACATTCAGGGGAGCGGACGTTTTATTTACTGATATTATCCACTTCTTTTAATGAAAATAAACATAGAATACGATTAACCTTGTTTTATTTATTTAACTATTGTCTTCTATAATAACAGCAACTATCACGAAAGCTATCTGACAGTGCTGACATATCTATCAACAAGAATCACGAAAGCTAACTGGCAGTGTTGTCTGATCTATTAACAATAATGACAAAACTAACTGCAGTGTTGAAAGATCTATCAACAATAATAACGAAAGTTAGATACTGGAATGTTACCAACGGCTGAGTCGTATTCTAGGACCTGAGAAAACATCTTTTCGCTACAGCTGTCTAAAACGACCTAGTATACTTCCTTCAAAACTTGGCCTAAAACAGATGATTTAGTTACGACCTATTTAAACTAATATTGATATAAATAATGGTTATTAATAAACAACAGCTGCTCGTTAATCAGCTGTAGCCTGAATGTTACCGACATAAATCTTGTTCAGGAATTTTACTATAATTTAAGATTGCCACAATTAATTATTGTACATTCAATATTACCGTTTCAAAACTATTAAATCTAATGTAATTAAAACCTGATGCCTATAAATGTTGTTAATTTTAAAGGTTAGAGGAAAATGCAATTAAAATGTTCATTGTGATTTTTTACTTTCTCACAATACTATAGAGAAAGTATAGTGATCGCAAAAATCGAGGTTGAGATTTTTGTGGAAATATCCGTTTTGCGACCCCCTGAGTCCCAAAAGTGGTTTTTACAAATGTCTGTCTGTATGTATACAAAGCTAGAAAGAAAACTATTCGATCGATTTCGAACAAATTTTCACCAAACATGTCAATTAAGCCTGCATTGATTCACGAAAAAAGGTTATGACAAATTTTGAAAAACAACCCCCTTTTTGGCCAAAACCCCTCCAAAAAATCTGTACTATCAGTAAAGTTAAAATATTTTCTTTGTTGATAATTTTCAAGAACTGTGTGTTTCAATTTCTCACTATACTATACGGTAGTATAGAGAAAGTATAGTGATCGCAAAAAAATCGAGGTTGAGATTTTTAAGGAAATATCCGTTTTGAGACCCCCTGAGTCCAAAAAAGTGATTTTACAAAATGTCTGTCTGTATGTAACAAAGCTAGAGAGAAAACTATTCGATCGATTTCGAACAAATTTTCACCAAACATGTCAATTAAGCCTGCATAGATTCACGAAAAAAGGTTTTGACAAATTTTGAAAAACAACCCCCTTTTTGGCCAAAACCCCTCCAAAAAATCAGTTATTATTTTTTATACAAAAACGGCTCTAACGGTTTTGATAAAATTCGGCTTATTTGTAGACCTCAATGTTCCCTACCATATGCAAAAAACCACATCTTTCTAAAAATTCTCGTTTATCTAATAATAATAACTGACTTTTGGAGGTTTTTTGGCCGAAAAGGGGGTTGTTTTTCAAAATTTGTCAAAACCTTTTTTCGTGCATCTATACAGGTCTAATTGACGTCTTTGGTCTTCGAAATCGATCGAATAGTTTTCTCTCTAGTTAATAATAATAATATTTATTAGTTAATCTCCTACTTTAATATCACCTCTCCTGCCCCTTCTACAAAATTATGAAGACACAGTGAATGTGATTATTAATTTAAATATGTTTGTGAGAAAGTATGTGCCAGTTTCTGGTACCGTTTATTATTTCAGCTGTAGGAAAAACCTTGTGT